>PVJO010019720.1:0-33620 GCA_004026905.1 Hystrix cristata
GGGGCCAAGCCAGCGCAAATCCCTACCGGAAGCGGCCTGACCTGCAAGCTCAAGCCTCGCTCCAAAGATGGAGTCCAGAGCTGTCTTTCCCAGGAGGGGGCCAAGCCAGCGCAAATCCCCACCAGAAGCGGCCTGACCTGCAAGCTCAAGCCTCCTGCCCACGATGGAGTTCGGAGCTGTCTTCCCCGATCTCATCTTCTTTCCTGCCAAACTTGCTCTTGTGTTTGGGTTGCTTAATCCACTAATCTGTGTCATTCAACAAGACCAACCCACCAACTGGGTGTTGTTTTTGATCGCTGACTATTGATTACACCACTCATCCAGTTTTTTTCTCAAGGTATATCCATTCTGCCACTTGTTTCCTTCCTCAGTAACTCCAATTTTATTGCCATTACTCAAGGACAGTTTTTAACCAGCTGTTACATAGACTACTTTTAAAAAATTGGGTTTCTGGTGTAAAGACACCTGTAATGCCACCACTGGGAAGGCTGAGGCAAGAAGATTGTGAGTCTGAGACCAACCAGGGCTACGTAGTGAGTTTGAGGCCCACATGGACTACACAATGAAACTCTGTCTCAAACAAAACAAAACAAGACCAGACCAAACCAAACCAAATCAAGCCAAACCAAACCAAACCAAACTAAGCCAAACCAAACCACGCCAAAGCAAACCAAACCAAACCAAAGCAAACCAAACTAAGCCAAACCAAACCAAAGCAAATCAAACCTTGGCTTTCTAGTTTCCAAGCTTACTCCCTGCAGTCACTGTTCCATGTCATCTTCAGGAAGTTAATTTTGATATGTATATTCCCTCATCTCAGTCTTCGTCAGATTTCTCAGTGGCTCCCCACTGCCCACAGGATACAAACCTGTCCCCCTATCGAGGTCCCACTTTGCTTTTCAGTGTCACATCTTGATGTGCTGCCTCCTGTGCTCTCCTGAATAGTTCTAGCATGTTCCAGAACAGGCCATGTTCTCATATTTACATACATGGGTACATATTGCTTCTCCTCCCTGGAATGTCCCTCCATGTTGTAGCCACCCAGTTGTCCTCTACTCATGCCTCAGGTAAAGAAGTATCTTTACATGAATCCTTCCCTGACTCCCTCTGACACTATACCTTGAATCCAACACCTAGCACAGTGATGACCCAAATAGGTGATCGATATGTATCCCCGTGGCCTGCCACACTTCTCCTAAAACCTTCCAAAAGCTTTCCCTGATTGCTTTTCCATCTGAAATTCCCTCCATTCTAATTGGTTTCTGTCTTAGCAAAATGCCTAGATTCATCCTGGCAATATCTTAATAAAGATATCAAACATATCAAAAAAGAAAAGACTCACAACTTGAAGCAGAATTATTTAGGCCAGCATAGGGGCCACTGTATAGGCCTAACCAGAAAGCCTGGAGACCTGAAATCTGGTGAAATCACAGCTAGATCAAGCTTGAGTCAAGAATCAAGCTCTGAATCAGGACATGGGAACCACACTAGAGCAAATATCTGGAAGAAGCAGCCACAAGAATCCCGCGGTGCCCCTTCCTTCAATCTCATCTCTGGGGCTGTGCAAGTCAGTAAAGAATTCAGAAGTTTATGGATTTACACTGGCCTATGAACTTACAAAACAGGGCTCATAATAGCTGCACTAGAAGGAAGATTGAGGATTGGCCCTAAGTTGCACTATATTAACTAACCTTTATTTTTTCTCAAATGAGTCACCCTGTGTTTTTCTGCCTCTTTCAGAGAATAGGCAAATGATAAACAGGGACCCAAGAAGGAATAAAAATAAAGCAATGATGAATTTTAACAAGGCCAATTCAGAAGAATGCAAATACTATTGCATGAATCTGAACAGGAAAAGGGAAAATGTTCAAAGAAAAATGATTATACAAAGAATGATAAAAATAGTAGGGTAATGTATGGAAACTGTAACCCACGAAAAATGAAAAAAAAATCACTATTTCCTAACTTTTAATTTTCTTAGTATCTGGTTTATTATGCACTCTTCTTTTTTCTAAAATTCTCCAATGTTTTTCTAATACTTTGGGGATACAAGCTGCATTGTTTAGCATGACCGCAAACCCTGAACTCTGGCCTCTTTGCACAGTTCCAGCTGCATCTCACACCTCTGTTCTTCCTCACCAGGTGCCAACCACCAGACCTTTGTTATGTTTTTTTCAAAGATACCACATTCCTTTCTTGTTTCAGGACCTTCACAGCTATTTCCCTGTCTTGCTGCAATGGTCCCAGGGCACCACAAACTGATCCTTGTGCCACCCTCCCCAGTCACACTTGTCCTCAAAACTCTCGAAAAGATTTCCTGATCTCTCCTTCCATCTGAAATAGCTTCCACCCCTTTCACCTATTTGTTAGCAAAATTTTTCTTTATTTCACTAATCAGAGTCTGCATTTACATATTCCACTGGGAGGTTGCTTAATGTTTGAAAGCTTCACAAATGACAGACCATACCCATCCTGTTTATGAATAGACAGTAGAAACTCAATGGATAAATTTTGTTGAATAAAGTCTGAAAAGGAGGATGAAACAATGGAGTGGTATGTTCATCTTTTCAACAGAGACTGTTGTTTATGTCTCAGTCTCCTTCAATGTCATCTCTATATTAGAAATAGAGCCTCAACCTTAACCTGAACACATACCTGCCCAGAAAAAGACTACATTTCCCAGGCTACTTTCCAGCAGGGTGTGGAGCAGTATCTAGGCTACAAGAGGTATCATATACAACTAATGAGAAAGGTCTGGGACCAACCCATCTTTTCTACAGACTAAGTGAAGGCACAATGATTGGAAGTCAAATAGCCAGCCTGGACCTGAGGTGGCTTGCAAAAAGTGACAGAGTCCTGGGTAGAAGGACCCTGGATCCTAATGATTTTGTGGAACAGAGCTGCCATAGTAGGTTGTAACTGTGGAATTCACAGCTGTCCCTAGTTGTAAGGGTGAGCAGAGGTAAGGTGCTGTGAGATGGGCACAGGGCAGGGTGGAAAGGGCACCTAAACACAGTCATGAAGACATTAAATGGGAAAAGACATTCCAGGAAGAGAAAACTCCATTAACAAATGGACTAAATGATACAATAGTATAGTGTATTTAGACAATGACAAATAAAATCATAGGATTATTAACTCATGAAAGTTAGTCAGGGCCAAAGTAGGTTACAAATAACACATAGAAGCCTGGTATTGTGGCAGACTTCTTCCTGTCTCAAAATTCATTAAGCCCTTTCTCAACTCTCCTAAGTCATTTGCTGTATTTACTAAACATTTCTGCATCTCCCCCTTTTGAAAAATGGTAGAATTATACTTCCTTACACCCTTCGTTAGATGTGGCCACATGAGTTGTTTTGACCAATGTGATGGGAACTTTAAGAAACAGTGTGAGAGTCACCCCATTATTGTCTACTCCCCTTCCCCACATCACAATGACTAGCGATGTTTTCGGTTTCGAAGTGGAGGCAACACAGAGTAGAGAGCTCTAACCCGTACAGAACACTCCAGAAAATAAGTCTTCAGTGCATCAAGCGTCTGAGATTCTGGGGTTGTCACTGCCGCATAACCCGGGTTGTTCTGAAAGACAGGTTCCCAGTTTTAGTCCAGGTAGAAATGCACCTAAATAAGATAAAATTTCCCAGAGTTTTTTTGGAGCCAAGTATTGTCAGATAAATGTCAGTTGTAACACATCAGTGGAAGTGCTGGGTATAAGGCCTGCGAAGGCTGCATAAAGAGAAGTGACTCAATTGAAGAGGTCCCATTTTGCCCTTCTGCCTGCCTTCTTTTTCTGTCATCTGGAAGGTTTCACATGCTGGAAGCTTGGTCTCAGTGTGGTGACATTAAGGGCTGGTGAGACCTTTAAGAGATGGGCCCCAGAGGAAAGTAATTAGGTCGTGAGACTCCACCTTCATGAATAGATTGATGCTGGTCTCCTGGAATGTGTTGGGCCTCTCAGGAGAGTAAGTTCTTATGGAGTGAGGCCACTCTAAGCTTTGTCCCCTTTGGCATGTGACCATGTCCCTTTCCTCTTCTTTACCACAGTGTGATGTAGCCAAGGACCTTCCGTGAGGCAAGGCAATTGTTTTATAAAATTGGAACATGTAAGTACCATGCAACCCAGCAATTATATCTGTGAACATTTAACCCAGAGAAACGAAGGCTTACAACAACAACAAAAACAACCAACTCTGTGTACCTGTAACAGCTTTATTCATAATTGTTAAAAGCTATGAGCAACTTGGAAGTCTCTCAGCAGGTGAGTGGTTAAACAAACTGTGGTACATCCACACTATGGAATAATACTCAGCGATAAAAAAGAGCAAAATTTTGACAACTGATACACATAGCAACTTGGATGAATCCTTAGAGAATTATTCTGAGTGATAAAATCCAAAATGTTACGTGCTGTATGATGCCCTTTATATAGCATTCTTGAAATGACAAAATTAAATGTATGAGGAACAGATGAATGTTTGCAATTTATGTTGCTAAAAAGGGCAACAAGTTTTAATGAAAATGTCTGTATCTTTAGTGCATCAACATCAACTTCCTGGTTGTGACATTGTACTCTAGTTTTACAGATGTTATCATTAGAGAAAACTGGGCGAAGGGTACATGGAATTGCACTGTGTTATTTCTTTCAATTGTATGCAAATCTACCATTACCTAAAAAAATTAAAAATACAAATATAAATTTTAAAAAGAGGGTGAAAATTATAAAAATATGTGTTTCACCCAAAACCAACTGAAGAAAGTTTTCTGGGACTTGAACTTGGCACACTGATTTTCTTTTCAAGTTTTTCAAATGACTCTAATGTTCAGCAAGACTTGAACTTATATGAGAGCTGCTAACAAATTATATTACACTTTCTCAGGGCTTATTAGAAGACTGTTGTTCTCAAATTCAAAGCAGGCTACATATGCAAAATGCTATGGGGGAGAGAATGAGAACAGGAATTATAGTACCAGGACTCAGTGCCCATCATTTCAAGTTATTTTCACCATCCCCAACAGGTGGAGGCTTTTGGTACTTCCTACCCAACCTCTGCCAAGCTGAATGGGTAGGTAGGACCCTACGTTTGGGGTGTACATATCAGAATCCTTTAGGAAGACCCCAGGTGAGTGTTTGCTTAGGCAGAGAGTGTGTCCGCTTTTTGAGTGGACAAAAGAGGAAGGGAGAGGGTGGCAAGGCAAAGACAAAGAGTCAAACGGAGGAATGGATGCAGCCACCTTTGTCTCGAGTTTCCCGCACATCAAAGAACATCATACAAGTGTCATCAGGCTTGAGTCTACAGGCTGTTCCTCCTCCGAGAGAGAGGGCCTCTGATGGAGAGAACCCTAACAATGAGAGCTGAAGTGGTAGGGCGGAGCTCTGAGGAGGGTCAATTGAGAGTGGGTCTTCACAAAGTACTGTGGGGAAGTCCTCGAGCCTTCTGAAGTGTTCACTGGGTACCTTACAAAAAAACCACATGATTCTGGTCAGTTCGGCATTAACTAGAAAAGGAGTGAAGCCACAGAAGCCACTCCCTGTGTGAGAGGCCCCCTCTGTGGTCAGTCCCTTCACCCTGCTTTGGAGAAGGAGGGGCCAGTGTGATGGTTCTCAGTCCTGAATGCACATCAGCATTGCCTGGAAACTTTAAAAAGCATTGCTCCCAGAACCCAAACCCACACACTGGGATTTAATTGCTTACGTCCAGTAACCCCAATTCCTTTCATGCCAGTCGCCACAAATGCCATCCCCCCAAACAGCTCACCGTCTTCTGTCATCAAGGCTGACATACTCAGCTTCTTATCCAGCATGTCCTTGTGAATGTCTGATAGTGAATGTAGGCTCTTGCCTCGGTCTTTCTAAACATTGCCCTCCTGAAGTCCCCCTCAGGTAATGGCCCCCTGATTTATCCAGCTTGGCAAGTTTGTATCATTGAAGCCATTCTTGACATTTAACTCTTCTTTGTGCTGTCATTGTCTCTCAGCTTTATTTACTTCTTCCATCATCAAACCATGATCCTAAGCTCCATTGTCCATTGTCTGTTCTAGCACAATAGCTTACTAAACAGCTTCTCATAGCCATTTAACCAACTCCAGCTCAGTATGCACACTGCCCCTAGAAGAACCAACTTCTGAAATGTAAATGTGATCTCCTCACCCACACCATATCCCTAGCTCCACGTGAAAATATTTGGAATTTTCCACTGAACCTAGGATCAAGAGCCAAATCACATACATGCCATGAAAGCTTGCCTGGCTTGGTACCCCTGCTGACCTCTTAAATCTCAGCCAGTCCACTCTCTGTACCAACTATACTGCTTTTCCTTCCAGTACTCCTCAGTGAGCCACACTTCCCTTTACCACAGGGCCTTTGCACATGCTATTCCCTCTGAGTGAAAATATCCTTTCATTGGGCCTACCTCCTCCGTCCTAACCTTTGACTTTCAAATCTTAGATTGTTTCTTACCCTCCCCTATGAAGTCTTCACTAGCATCCTCAGTTAGAAGCAACTTACTGTGGTCATGATTTTAGTTTTACCTTATTTCTATGTGCCAAGGACTATACCAAGGGTACATGGATGATTACATTTAATCCACTCAATAAGCTGATGATGTTAGCACCAATCACAGTTTACAAATGGGGAAACTGGAGAAAAGAGCGCTAAAGAAACTTGCCTTTGGGTTCAGAACTGGTGCCCTACCTGAAGTCTGTCAGGTTCTGAACCAGGTGTCACACACCGTGGGGTGCCGCCTGCTGAGGACACATGCAGGATCTCCCTTAAGAGCCCTGCCCCCACCCGGGATGCCAGGCACCCAGGGCCTGCCTTCAAGTCGTCATGTGCCAAATCACGTGGCTGCTCAGTGCCGCATGACAACATACCACAGCACAGATAGGGGCAGGCTGGAGAGCTTACAAGGTAAACTCCAGAGAGGCAAGGAAAACATGGCAAAGGCCACTCTTGCGTGGGGCGGGTGGGAGGATCACCCTGAGGCCTGTAGGGCTTATTTTGTTTTTGTTTTTGTTTTTTAATTTTTTTTTAATTTTTACCAAGAACATGTATTGGTACATTGTATACATAATGATCATAATCAACATGGTTATTTTGTACCTGTACATGATACATCTTGGTTTTCCCCCCTCTTCCCCCCTTCCCCTCCCCTCCTTTCCATTCACCCACCCCTCCCTATTTGCAATAAGTGTAGTTACACTTTTCCATTTTTTCCCCTTTCATCTTACTTTTCTTTTAACCTTCTTCTTTATCCCCCTTTTCCCTCTCTTTTTTTTAAGTGAAATAAATCAGACACTTAGTACACATTGAATTGTTTCTCTGATATGAGAAACCATAAGTGTAAATAAGGACAAAGGGGTAGAATAGATATTATGTTTAAAAAAAAAGTGTAGGGCTTATTTTGCATGTGTGCAAGAAATGAGTTATTAGTGATAACAAAAATAAGGCTTTCTCAGAGATGGAAGAGGACTTTTAGCAGAGGAAAAAGTAAACATTGCTTAGGACAAATTTCATATCATACCTCAATGTTTACAAAGGAGTCAGGGAGAGAGGCCAGGAAAGAATAGATTTCCCAGGGGAGGAAATTGCAATGAAAACAAGTAATCTGGATCAAGCCACAGCATGTTTGAACAAAAAGACTATCTGAGGACAGAGGAAACTCTAAGGGTGAGATAGGATTTTACACGGCAGGGACCCCTACTCAATTTATTTTAGACTGTTTTAAAGTGGTGAATGTAGTCAAATGTCAGATCAAGAAGCTCTATAAACTAATACCATTTCCTACAGGTTTTGGTACTTCAAGGTTTTTCTCAGGGCCAGGATACTTATTTTATAAAAGAGACAGTGTAGGAAAAAGGGAGATGAACTCCACAGAGATGGGAAAGTGATCGGGGGTGGGAGGAGTGAAAAAGATAAATAATTGATATGTATATGAAACAATTTCCCAATATGAATGTATTAGTATGTATCATAAACATATACAAATTAAAAAATACACATTTTAAAATTGAGAACAGTTTTAACTGCTAACTATAGGGCAGCAGTTAAGTAAATTATGGCATGTGCCGGAAGACAGAATACTAAATAGTTTTTAAAAGTGATGTAGCTAGCAAAGGGCAATGACCCAGGATAATACTGATTAAGTAGCGTATTAGTCAGTAATTTACCAGGAAAGAGACCTAATGCACGACACATACATTTATAGGATTATCATATAATATTCCCAAAAAAAGTCAACTGCAGAAGAACACAAGAGATCTGTCCACACGCTAGAGACCCGAAGAATTCAGCTGAGGGCCTGGATCCCACGGTAATAACCCCCCCGAGTCCAGCTGGAGGTGCAGAGCCCACAGCAATGTCTCATGTGAGTCCATGTCAAGGATCTGCGCCGGAAAGGCCCACGGGCCAGCAGTGGAGGAGCGAAAGTCTGCGCCCTCAGAGTGAAGGATCTGTGCCAGAAGGCTGAGAGATCTGCCCTGGAGCTAGGAAGTGACGCTCAAGACAAAGAGGAAGACCAGAGCTCCCCTGGAGAGAACAGAAGCCATCCTGGGGACAGCAAGGACCTGAGCTCCTCTCCCAGCAAGGACAACCAAGTTCCTACCAGGAAAACCAGCTGCAACAAAACTTCTCCTGAGAAATCAGCAGCATGCAGTCTTGCCCTCCTGGTCTCCTTTCACAGTGTCTTCCAGCAACAATCCTCAGGTGGGTCTTCCATGCCCCGCGCCATGCTGACTCAGTTCAGCTGGGTATTCCCACTCATGCTGACCATGCACAAGCAGGTTTACAAAAACAACAAAAAACCCAGATGCGAAGTCCATATGCCTAGGACTGTCAAAATGTGTGTTTTCTTTTTCTACTTTGTTTGCTCTTCATTTCTAAACTTTGTTCAAAAAGTATATAGTATTCTTATACTCAGAATCAAAAGATAAATGTTCATTTACACCGTTGTGGCCCACACTGGTGCAATATGTCCAAGTTTTCTCCCTTGTTGTATACAAGTGTTTTTAATACCTCCTCTGGGTTTCTAGCCTCAGCTCACATCTATGCCGTAATCACTGAGTGAGTTCCTAGGCTTTCATCTTCTGGGACTGGGCTTGCAAGCTTTTGATTTCACTTTTCAGAATGGCAGCTTTTTACTGAAGACCTCAGGATGAACTGCAGGAAAGTCTTAGAGTGTGCTTGATTGCTAGCCAGGCTTCCCCTGCTGTTCAGCACATACCATCTTCTACAGAGTTTGCATCCATTTTCTGTTTGCGAATAACAAGTTACCATGAGCTTGGTTGCTTAGGCTGGCACTCAGTTTCCGTGGCTGGAGAGTCCAGATAATGGTTGACTGGGTCTTCTGTTCAGGGTCCCTTGATGATGAAACCAAGGCTTCACCAATGACTGTGATCTCATCTGACACTCAGGATTCTCTTCTAAGCTTTCCTTTGTTTGCTTTTTTGTTTGCCAGAGTTCAGTCCTTTCTGGTCTTAGAAGTGAAGTCCCCATTTGCTTACTCCAATAAACTTGGGGAGGCTCCCAGCTTTTAGGGACTACCCTCAGGTCCTAATCACGTGGCCCCTGCAGAGCATGGCGTCTTGCCTCTTACAGGGCACTGGAGAGCACTCATTGCTATTTTGAGTCTTTTAGAGGCCGACCTGGTTAGGTCAGGCCCATCCAAGGGAGCCTCCTTTTAACAAACTCGAATCCAACTGAGTACAGACTGAGCTGCATCTCACAATCCTTTCGCCTTTGTCACGTAACTTAACCTAATCGTGAGAGTGATAGCTTGTCTTCACAGATCCTACCTGCATTCAAGGGGACGAGATTATACACAGTGTATATTCCAAGGGATGTAAATGGCTATTGTAACATTTTTCCTTCTGCAAGGTTACAAAAGATAATTTTAGGGTACTTTTAATGTTGGGCTAGAATCTACTTAAAATGTATTTTAATTAGGCTGAAATTTATCATAAAATATTATATATTCTCCAGTATATTTTACACCAATTTTGTGCAGATTTCAGCTGAAAAGTTTTCTTGCTATTTCTGTTTACATGAAGTTTCCCAAGAATGCAAGGTAAGCTGTTAAAAAAAAAAACTTATAATAGTTATCTCTTGGTAGCTCTGTGTGTGTGTGTGTGTGTGTGTGTGTGTGTGTGGTGTTTGTTTTGTTCTTTTGTAGTGCTGGGGATGGAACCAAGGACCTTGTACATACTAGACAAATGCTGTGCCAGATGTGCTACTTTCCCAGCCCCTGGATTTTCTTGATACTATAAAATCAATGCATGAATTAAATAACCAATCAATACAAACACCCAACAAAACACAGTCTGGGAATAAATTGGATGTCAGAGAGAATAAAATAAAACTTCTTTTTTAATTTTAGGAGGACTTACAGTTCATATTTCCTTGAAACGAAGAATCCCATTGTCAAAAAGTTGAAAGGTTTTTGGGTATAGTTTTCCTCTTTGAGGAGGAAGAAGATTGGGGAACTGTGCTGTGTGTATTGAGGGAGGAGGGGCCAAGGCAATGGAAAGATGTGCCCAACACTTCCTAACTCTGTCTGGGTTTAAGCTGTTTTCTTAACACATTTTGCTGTACGAAGCTGCCCCGAGGAAAGAATGCAGCCGCCTCTCCTGTCTCATAGCCAAGAATCACCCAGTGCTACCCCATCGCCCTGGAATGATAACACTATTGGCCAGCACTTTTATAGCACTTGTTGTAGATCAAGCCTTGTCCAAAGCTGTTTATGAATAGTAACTTATTCAGTCCTTCAATAACTCTGAGATATGAGTACTATTCCTTTCCCAATGTGAGCACTGGGGTGCAGGGTGGTGAAACACTCTGCTCAAAATCATACACCAAGCGAGAGGCTCAGCCCATATTTGTACATGGGCAGCTGCCCTCAGATCTGCCCTTCTCCACTGGGCCACACCATCTTGCAAGGGTGAATTTCTAGGTTTCACTGAGAACTTGGTGGACACCATCATCCCCCTGAAGGACCCCTCTTCCCCATTCACTCTCCTTCTCATCGAGCTCCTCATACACACACTTCTCTCCTTTGGATAGGGTTAATTATGTTTTGATTGTGTTTTATTTGTTATAAATCAATAATTTATTTTGCTCCATGAACACAATTTTTTTAAAAAATTAAAACATCTCTAAAACAAAATGGGCAATATAAAGCCAAAGATTAGGGAGCTCCTGTTGTCTAATTTGACTGTGGCAGTCCCTGGGAAGACAGCAGCAGACAAAAGGACCGGTACGTCGGTTAGATGGACATTACCCATTGGTGACTCTAAAGAACGTCCTAGAGGGCAGGAGAATCTGCAGGATGCCAGGATTTGCCTACGTTTGGCCCAGTCTTCCCCTAGTTGCATTGCTTTTGAGTTTCAGTATGCCTCTTTTCTTCTCTTCAAAACCTGCATTTCTGGATGTAACTTCCTTGGATGTATTTCAAGTGAGGTGACATTTCTTACTTGACTTCTAAACGAAATTTCTTACCCGACTTACTAAACTCGTAGCTATCTTTATCTTCATCTTTTTGCTTGGCTGCTCTCTCTGACTTTACTTTCCAATATTGTTCCTCCTGCGTCTCACTCCCTTTCCCTTTATTGTGTCAGCCGTTTTATGCAGTAACTGATCTTGTGGTTTACTCCTTTAACTGGAAGATTGATTCTTTTGCTGTAGACATTTCTATGGTGTCTACTAGAACTCAATCTGTTCTGTGTTCACCTTAGACAAGAGCTGGTATCCTCTCGTGTTTCTTGGGATTTTTTGTGGACAGTGCATCCTCTGAATCATTTCCATCATTCACAAGGGAACAGGTTTCAAAGCAGTTTTAGTTGCAAGTGACTGAATGTAAGACAAACGATCTTAACTGTAGAATGACGAATTAGCTCCCTCGCATTTTGAGACACTGGAGGCTTCCAGAATGGAGCTCACAGAAGTTTAAGGAGATATGGTAGCTTTCAGAAGATCTTTAGGCACCAGAATCGCAGGGTTGAAGGCTGAACTCATCGCTTGACTCTTGCCTTAGCTGAGCCTCATTTTGCAGCCTGGCTCTTTCCACTTTCTCCACATGGGCAGAGAAGACGGTCATCAGTATCACCAGACTGCATCGTCCCATCTCATCCATCCCCTTGCCATCCACACCTCAGTATCACTTTCTGCCAAAGATTCTGACTGGCTTGGCCTGGGGAGGGGGAGGAAGTCCCCTGAGTGCTCAGCCCAGATAGCCTCCCACTGTGTTTTGGGGGCACAGCTGAAGCTCTGGTTCTGGCTCCAGGGATTTAAGAATAGGAGCTCCTCAAAGGAAAGGGCTGAATTTCTAAGGGGTTGGAAAACCATGCTACGGGACAAAATCCCTTAGATGTCGTGACCCAGTATAAGAAGGAGATCTTTGAATATAACGTAGCTCTCAATGAAGCATTTAACTCTCTCTTGACCATTCAGTTTTCGTTTTTGTCATGTGATTTAGGGATGTGGTTTAGACTGAATGTAAACTGTGCAACATGATTCAGCAAAAAGGACCACAGTGCCGTCCAAGCCATGGAGGACATTATGTCTCTGCAAACTCACTGATTAAAAATGACTGCAAGTAGAAACTTTCTGTACAGGTATGGGAAGATTTCATACCCAGGAGGGAGAAAGCTGTGAAGCCACAGCAAGAATGAGACTGAAAAGGGCCACCACGAGTCCCAAGTTATCACTGGCTATATTACTACTTAAGATGGCACCATATACGGCCATACAGAGCACCACTGCATGCAGAGTTGGCCAAGGCTCGAAGGGGGATATCAACAGGCTATCTGATTAGGAGACTGAAGGGATCTCAACATGTAGACAGCATTACTTTTCACCTCTCATGAATCGCCAAGAAACACCAGCCAGTAAATCCTGTGCTCCAGCACTGGGCTTTGCTACAACTACCAACCAAGGATCTGGAGGTAATTTAAGCAGGGGAGTGGAGCAGGGATGGAGAAAGGGGACATGCAGAAACACTTCACTAATCTAACTTTGTGGAGAGAGTTCTGGGGTTTTCTCACAGGACCACACCTCAAAACCCTCCATCTGGGTAAAATCAAGATGAAGTGTTTGCTGACTACTCATACCCTAGGGGTGGGATGCTCTTCCTAAGAGTTTCTGAAAGATTTTCAAGCAAGCTCTTGTCACAAGAAAGACAATAGCATATTTACAGTTTTCATTTTTTTTTTTTAGGTTAATTCTAGCTGATGGTAATTCAGTCATATTCCCAATCTTCCTCCCCCCCACCCTGCCGTGCTCGCTCACTCTCTCTCTCTCTCTCTCTCCTTTCTCCAAATCGTGCAATGCTCAGACAAGTCATGAACTTAGCAGAGAAAAAGAATATGTCTTTTTAAAAATTTAGTACAGAACCCAGAAAATTAGAATCTTTGATGAATGCACGTCTAAATCTTTAACATGGTGCCTTGTGGGAGGAGGGTAATGGGAAAGACAGATGTAATTCAAATGCCAGCCTGGACGAATCATTCTGATTACTATGTAAGACATTATTGTAATGAGGTCACTTCTGGTCCTTATGTTATTAGTGGACCAGTGAGGACATAGACAAGATAGCACAGAAATTAATTAGTACTATGGGGGCTTTACAATCTGAGGTATACAGAAACTTAGCAAAACTAGGTCTGTGTTCTTAAAAAAATTATAGAAAGACCTTATTAAAGCACAGAAGCCTCAGCTATTTAAGATGGTGACATACATAGAGGCAGGAATATGCAGAGAGAAGCTGAAAGGCAGCCAGGCCCTGAAGGAATTTCAGTGGAATTTCTTTACTGGAGGAGTAGTTAATAAATAGAGCAGATTTCTAAGGGCAGAAACTAGAGCAACTATTACAAATAGGTTTTCTCTCCTTTTTTAAAGAACGGATGGTAAGAAGTTGGAGAGGAAAATGTAGAAACAAAGAAAGACAAGCTTAGCTAGATCTCCCAGCCATCTCCCATGCAAAACTATCTGTTCCCAGACATTTAGAATGTTGTATCATTTAATAATCACAGAACATTCTGCAGAGTTGGCTTTAGGTATTAGTTTTAGATTAATACTAGATATCATTAAGAACTGCATGTATATAATACTTTTCAAAAATCTTAGATTCCCATTTATTTTGTTTTGCTGCCAACATTTCCACTATTTTCCATTGCACAGAGGGGTGGAAATGAGGCTGCAAAGGCTTTCTGTGCTCTACAGTCCTCGCTCCTCCCACCTTTGTACAGGGCCCTCCCTCGCAGTCTGATGCATAACGTCTCTTCTGGGACAGTTTCATGGACTGAGTGCTCCTGAATCTAAGGGTCTGAGTTGTTTCTTCTCCCCTTGCTCAGGGTCAGGTAGGTTGGAATGATCACTAACTCATTGTGCACAGGGGTTTTTATTCTTTACATTAAAAAATGACAAAAAGTGTGTGTATGTTTTTGACCATGGTTTGCTCAGTATGCAGATTTCCTCTTACCTCATCAGTCAAAAACAATTTTACCAAGATTCAACTTGGCAGAAACTGTTAACTTTAAAATTTGCCAATGGATTGATGGGCTTGGGAGTGCTACCCGTTGTTCCTGTTACCAGTTTAATTTGGGTCCCTCTCCCCGCCCATCAAAAGTGAGAGGAATATTTATCCAGAAGGGTCGTGTCGGGTTGGCAGAGGCAGCTCTGTTGGTGGCCAGTTGATAGGTGTTTGAGGACTGGAGTCTGACCAGCGGCACTTGCCGGCCACTGGCCTGGTGAAGATGTAGGTTCCTGGTCTTTTCACCAGCTACTGAACCGGATTCCCTGATCAGTCACCCAGATAATCCTGAGACATGCGGGCTTGGAGGAATGGGATGGATATGTACTTTGAAGGGAAAGATGACAGCTAAGAAGGTGACTTTACAGGTATCTCCTTTCACTGCAAATCAGACTTTTCGAGGAGAAGCAATGGCAGAGGTCACAGTGGGTCCCAAGCAGCAGCAATTTGGGGGCACTCGGCCCGTGGTGAATTGGGCCAAGTGACAAACCTGCATTCAAGGAGTATAACAGAAAGTATAAAACAAATGATGACTAGTCTGATAGCCTATGTGTTGTGGAGATCACTAGCTACAAATCTTGTAGACTTAAGCACAAAGCAATTCACTAAAGGCCTAGAGCAGCAAGGTCGGAGAGTGAATTTATAGGAAGAGGTGATAGCGAATCTGCTGGCTGGGGGAGAGCCCGGCACCTTGGTCAACAATGCCCACGTCTGTATCTGGTGTGAGAGGGAGAGTCTCCTAAAGGCGCTCAAGTACACTTACTCAAAGTAAAGACATGGAGTGGATATGGTACAGTCCAAATAAATGACTTCTCAGTGAAAACACAACCCAGTGAAAGAATGTCAGTTTCACTCTGCAAAAAAGGAGCAGGGGATGTCCAGTAAGCAGGATGAGGTGGTCAAAGGGCCAAGCGAGGAATCAGGAGCTTCAGAGGAACAGGAGCAGGGACAGAATTAGCAGAAAGGCAGGTACTCAGCAGCCATGGGGACACCTGCAGCAGAGCCATTCTGCTTAGGAGAGGACAGAGTGCTTGGTCCCTGCTCTCTTGCCTGTGGACTCTTCACAGTCTGTGATGGTCCCTATTTTGTGAACTCTCTCTGGACAGGAGGACCCGCCGCTCTGCATCTGGAGCCCCCCACTCCCATCCTTCACTTCTGCTTTTGTGACCTTTGGGATACTGCCCAACCTCTTCCTGCCTCCTTTGTCAGTGGAATTTGCCTCTTCCTTGTTCCCATAGGATGCTAAATTGCCGGGTGCCTGCACTCTCTCCCTCCAGGCCACTCTTCCTAGACTTAGGGGACTAGATGGCTTATGACAGCTATGCCAACACCATAGTTAGTGAAATAGGCCTTTGTGGATTGGTCTGAGGACTACACCATTACTTATAATTATTTTTTTCTATGGGGAAATTCTTTGAGTTCCATACACCCCATTGACTGCTGACTTTTTTGAACACAACTGTCCCATCCAGGCTCAGCATGGGGTGAGATCACTAGCAGTTGTCTGAGCCAAGCCGCAAACAGCAAACCCAGGTCAAGCAGGCCAAAGTCAGAAGCTGGGCCAGAGAGGCGGCTGTGAAACAGCAGCAGGATGGGGTAGTGGGAGCTAGAGACTTCATGTCCAAGCAGAGTGCAGATTTGAGTGTCCAATATGCGATGTATCTCGACCTTCTTGGCTAGCATCTGGAGAGGACAGGATGGGTGATATGAGCACAAAGAAACTGGGATGAGTAAACTGTGATCAAACTGTCAGAGGCAGTGCCTCTATTATTACTCCATCTGGGGCCTGACTGGTTAGAGCTGAGGAACACGGCTGCCTTGTCCTTATATTTGATCTCCCACCCAGTGAGTCACAGTGCCCAGGAGCGATGGGAGCAGGGCTGGATGGCTAAGAGCCCGGGTCTCAGGTTGTTCACACCATCCCTAGCGCAGATGTTCCCCAGCCCCAGGCCCTGTGGGTCTCCTAGACAGATGCCCTGTTGCTCCTTCTCTGTCCCTCCCAGTTCTACTTCCTCTCTCACTTTCCTTTGTAAGCTCCATGGAAGGAAGTCCTGGACCAAGGCCTTCATCTCCTGCTCCACATCTTCGTAAACCCGAAGGAGATGAAGTAAAGGAAGAGAGGGAATTTAAAACTTAGGGAGGGCTAGTTAAAATGGTGATGTTGGAAAAGTTTTGTCAAGAGAATCGAAGTACGCCAGTATTCCAGGGCTTCAGAAGCTGCCGTGTACAAGAGATTGGCACTAGCAGCACTATCCATAATAGTGAAGAAGTGGAAACAGGCCAGACATCCACAAGCTGATGAATGCACAAATGGGTACAGTACAAATGCGGTACAACCTTATAATGAGATATTATTCACTCATAAAAAGGAAAGGTATTAATACATGGTATATGGTGGATAAACCTTGGAAATATTACTGAAAAGAAAAAAAGTGAGACACAAAAGGTCACATATTCTATGACTTATCTTCTATGAATTGTTGAATGGCCAAATTCATAGATACACAAAGTAGAGTCATTATTGCAGGGGTGGGGGAAGGCGGGAAATAGATAGTGACTGTAAACGAGTTCAGAGTTTCTTTTCCAGAATAACAAAAATGATGTGGAATTAGACAGTGGTGACGGTCACACAACCTTGTGAATGTACTAAAAAACATTGAATTGTACACTTTAAAGCAGTAAATGCAATAGAATGTGAATTATATCTCAAATTTAAAAAAAAAGATTGAAGTGACATGTTGAGGAGGATTTGATACCGTCAAATACCCCTCTGTTTGCTGTCTTCGATGCTCAGATCCTCTGCTGTCCTAATGCCTGTGGCTTGGGGGACATCACAGAAAATTTGGTGTAATGCTTTCTGAGTAAATGCTTTTGAAAGAGTGAAGTGTCTCATATTTGAGAAATATATTCAAGCAGTGACAAGTGAGAGCTAGAGACTTCAGTGAGACAAGACGACTTTGGCCCCCAACAATCTCTATCAGCTTCCTGAAAACTACTTCAAATTGTAATAACAACAGCAAAATAAAAATATACCACAATTTAGAAGCTCTTAGGTAAGAAGTACAACTTTAGAAAATTTTCTAACCAAACTCAGCTTCACCTAACATCCTTTGAGTCACCTTTTCACCCTGTTTCCACTGGAAGATCTTCCCACGTGGAGTTTCTGGTGTGGCCGGCTGTTCTGCCATTCTGCCTGTGCACTTTTATCTGGGCTTTTTTTTTTGGTGCTGGGGATCAAACTTGGGGCCTTGCGCTTGCTAGGCAAGCACTCTAACTACTGAGCTAAATCCCCGGCCCCTATCTGGGCTTTTTGAACGTTTGATCTGGGGCCACCATATTTAAGACCCTGTTTCAAAGTCTTCAAATGATTCAATCTGTATGGGTGGGCATTCATCCTTGTTAACCTGTCATTAGAAGAGAATTTGGCTGGATGATGAGGCTCACATTCTGAAGTAAACAAATACTTCATTTAAGCACAATATGCGATGTCAGAAGTCTTAAGTTTCTGCTTGTTATTTGACCAATTGGTGTTTAGAGAGGAGTAGAAGAAAACTTGGGCTGCTACTCCCAACTCTTAACCCCCTTGTCTAGTCCCAGACAAGAGATCTCTGATGGACATCTTAACAAAGAAGACAGAAAAAGGAATGCAGGAGAACAGAATGGGAAATACTGTAGCAAACGGGAGAGAAAAGTAGTATGATGGTGTGAAGTGAGATTAGAAGCATGAGGTAGGAGAGACAGAACATGCTGACATGGAATTTTAGGCCATTGTTCTCTAGGTGAGAATCTCTTGAATTTTTTTGACTGCAGCACAAATTAAAAAATAAGTTTCATGTCATGGTCCAGGATTCACATACCTACATGTATACGCAATTACAGTACTCTACATGGATTCATATCATTGTTCCGGAAGTTTAATGAGACAGACCTTACCTTTCCTATATGTGATACGCTCTAGATATTTCTATTCTATTCTGCTCTGTTCCATCCCATCCCATCCCATCCCATCCCATTCCACTGCATTTCATTTTGCTTTTTAAAAATGCTGGTTGTAATCTATTAAGTAGATTGCACGACACATATATGGTTCAAAATCCAGAGTCTAAAATGCATGCATCTATCTGGTCCACCTCCTTCTTCAAAAGTTCCATAAAGTTGAACCGACTGGTCCATCTGTGCTGGAGGACTGCTGGTGAGCTTCCAGTACTTTAGTACTAGCCGCCAGATGCAGCTCATTCCTGGAAGTTGTCTTGAGAGAATTTGTGGTGGGAATGTTTCTGGGGTCCTGGTTAAGTGGCTTTAGGAGTTTTGGCTACTGATCAGCTGTGGCTCCCACAGTCTTTCCTTTGTGGTGGCTCTTATCTTTGGTACATCAATTCTAAAATTTCCCTTTTCTTCTCCTTTCTCATCACTACATGAGAGCAATACATCAACTACTTGTGTGTTTTTCCTTTAAAAAGAAGTCATCCACTTTTCATGGGAAATGAACAGATTTATTGACACTAGCACAGCTTGCCAAATGGTTGATTTGCACAGCCCAGACATGTCAGAAGTCTGTGCATTGTAAGTTTCCTGAAGATAATAGTAAGGATGTGGGTAATTCATTTTTGGTTAAAGCATAGAACTATCTCTGGTATATTTTCAAACACAGATTTGCATGAAATGACTAGTGGTTTTTTCCTGTGATTAAAAACATTTTAAGGACATCCAACAGTTGTACTGAGGATGCAAAAGTATTGAAATCTATGAAGCACAATTGTAGTGCAAAACCAGATACTGTCTCTATCTGGAGGCTTGTGATTCTGTTTTTCATTCCCACCTACTAATTTTTCATTGTGCAGCTAACTAACTGAACATGTTTTTGTAAGGAATTTAGTGATCTGTGTGAATGGACGTGGCGTCTAAGTATTTCATGTGACAGATTTCATTTATTTTCAACCTCTTCTTTGGACAGTCCTTTCACTTTGTTATTCTAGTCTAAAAATTCTCCATGGCAACAAATATTAGTTCTTGGGGAGGTGAAAAAGCCTTACTTTTATGTATAAAGTGTAGATCGGTGGTATTAGAATTTCATGGGGGACAATCAGGTCAAATGTCTAAATGACTCCTTAAGGGATCAATAATGAAAATTGAGTTGGGAAACAATTTTCCCAGCTGAAACTTGGCTGCCCTTGAGATCTTTGTGTTCTCTCAGTTCTTTTCTCTTTCAAGGCCTGGGGGTGGGTGAGGCCTCCTAGGTGCTTCTCATGGCCGTTTGTGTACTAGTCATTCTTTCTAAGATTTCTCATCTCTTTTAAAATACCTTTAAAGCACATGTGAGTCCCCCTGGTTCAGATGGCTGCAGACAGCCACTCTGAATAATGCTGCTATAAACACTTGTGTAGGTTTTATGTGGTTCTCAGTTTTTATTTCTCATGTTATTATGTGGGCAAATGATTTATATACCTAGTAGTAGAATTTCTGGTCATATGGTAAATCTATGTTTAACTTTTTCTTTTTTCTTTTTTTTTTTTCTGTATGGAGCATCAAACCCAGGGGCACTACATCCCTAGACCCTTCCCCTCCTTTCTTTTCGAGACACAGTCTTGCTATGTTGCAAGACTTCCTGCCCCAGCCTCCTGAGTAGCTGGGACTACAGGTGTGTACCACCATGATCAGCAATTTTGAAGAATTGTCAGATAGTTTTTCAAAGAGGCAGCACCATTTTGTAGTTCCATCAATTTTATAGATTCCCCTTTCTCCTTATTCTATTCAATACTGTTTTACTGGTTTTATATTATAGTCATCCCAGTGGGTGTAAAGTGGTATCTCATTTAGATTTCAATTTATATTTCCCATGGCGTATGATGTTGAACATTTTTTCTTGTGCTTATTGGTCATTTGTGTGATTTCTTTAGGGAAATTCCAGTTTTTGATTGGGTTATTTTTCTTTTTATATTGTGTTATATGAATTCTTTTTCTTCTCACTTTCATAATGAGCAAAAATCAAAAACAAAAAGTTTCTAATTTTGATGTAGCCCAACTTACCTATTTTTCCTTTGTTCATGTTTTTGGTGTCATATCAAAGAAACAATTGCTTAGCTAGTCCAAATACTCATATGTTTTCTTCTCAGAGTTTTATAGCTTTTTAAAATCCATTTCGAGTTCATTTTTGTACATGAAATGAGAGAAAGGTCTAATTTCATTCTTTTGCATGTAGACATCTAGTTGTCCCAATACCATTTGTTGAAAAGACAACAGAATTTTCTTGGCACTTTAAATAAAAGTCAATTGATCAAAAATGTATGAGTTATTTCTGGAGTCTCCATTTTGTTCTATTATTTGTCTATCTTTATGCAAGTACCACACTGTATTATAGGCTTTGAAATTGCAATGTACGATCCTCCAAATTTCGGTATTTTTTCATATTATTTTGGTTATTCTACATCTTTTGTGTTTTCTTACGAACCTGTTTATCAGTTTCTAGAAAGAAGTCAGCTAAGATTTTGATAGGTATCACGTTGAATCAGGAGGTCAGTTTGAGGAGGGTCAACATAGTAAAAACATTAAGTACATGAACATAGGATATCTTTCCACTTATTTAATCTTTTCTTATATTTATCAACACTTTTGTAGTTTTCAGAGTATATGTTTTATGCTTCTGTTGTTATAGTTATTTCTTAACATTTTATTCTTTATGATGCTCTTGTAAATAAATTGTTCTCTGAATTTTGTTTTTGCACCGTTCATTACTAGTGTATAGAAATACACTTGATTATTCCATATTGATGATGGAGTCAAGTGACCTTGCTAGACTTGTTTTGGTTCCAATAGCTTTTTAGTGGATTTACAGGATTTTCTATATACAAGATCCTTAAAATCTATATACAGGATCATGTTATTTGAAAGTAGAGATTATTTTACTTCTTCCTTTCCAATTAGGATGCCTTTCACTTTTCTTACCTTATTGCTCTGGACGGAAATTCTAGTACAGTTATGATTAGAAGTGGTGAGGGCACACATCCTTGTTTTATTATTGATCTAAGGGGGAAAATTTTTGGTCTTTTAGCATTAAATTTGATATTAGCTGTAGGCTTTATTTATTTAAGTCAGCTTGAGGAATTTTCCTTTTATCCTAGTCTGTTGAGTGCTTTTTAAATGAAGTAGTGTTGAATTTTGTTAAAATGTCTTATGCATCTGTTGATACAAGCACCTTGTTTTTCTTTTTTATTCCATTAGTTGGTGTACTGTATTAATTAATTTTCAGGATCTCTCTCTCACTTATTTACTTACTTACTTATCTATATATTATGTATCTATTTATTTTGCAGTGTTAGGAATTGAACCCACGACTCCATGTACAGTAGACAAGCACTCTGCAATTGAATTATATCCCTATCTGCTGCTTTTGAGGAGTTAAACCATACTTATGTTCCTGTAATAAATCCCACTTAGTTTTTTTTTTTAATTTTTTTATTATTTTTTACCAAGAACATGTATTGGTACATTGCATACATAATGATCATAATCAACATGGTTATTTTGTACCTGTACATGATACATTGTGCACTGTATTTCTTATATGTTGTTGAATTTAGCTTATATGTATGTTTTTGATGAAACTGTATCTATAGTCGTGAGAGACATTACTATATAGTTTGGATGCAGATTAAGCGATGCTTAGGGTGAAATTTATACTCAAATATGTTTACCTTGTAAACAAAGATTTCAAATCAACAACCTTCTAATTTATGATTTAACACAAATAGAAATGCAAAGAGTAACAAGAGCAGATATTTAGGAAACCAAGAGCAAATAAAACAGTAGAAACAATGAACAAAATAAAAAATTGCTTCTTTGAAAGGAGTAACAAGAATGGCAACTCTTTATCTAAATTGATCAACCATAAAGAGAGAACACACGAATAATTAAAATTGGGGACAAAAAATGTGGACATTGCTATGAAATTTACAAAATAGAAAAATCTATAGGAAATACGGACTGGTGTATGGCAAAAAAATAGATAATTTAGATAAAAATGAGCAAATTTCTAGAAAGACATAAACTCCAGAAACTGACTCAAGAAGCAGAAGATCTGACTAGATCTGTAACAATGAAAGAAATTGAATTAGTAATTAAAATATACAAAGAAAAGTCCAGACCCAGATGTCTTCACTGGTAAGCTCTACCAAACATTTAAAAAGTAAGCAGTAATCCTACATAAATTCTTCCAAGAAATTGAAGAACTAGAATACTCTTGACACATTTTATGAAGCCTGTGTCACCCTGATTCAAAACCAGACAATTATCACAAGAGAAAAAAAAAATGTATTTTGTCGCCTTGTATTATTGGATTGGGAGCTCGAAGCCAGCAGTTTTGGCAGTGATGGAACACAGGCTGAGGGCAGGCCATTACATGCTATAGTGTGTGTATGTGTGTGTGTCTGCTCACGTGAGTGCCTGAGCAGTGCATGTGTTTGTGTGTGTGTGTGTGTGTGTGTAGTAGAGAGGATGTATTAGACAAAGCACTTAAAAGAGACTATTTTTCCTAAGATAATGGATGGAGATAGAGCCAGAGACACCATTAAAAAAAAGACACCATTAAAACTATTATTGGGATTCTATTTTGCCTACATTAGTGCATAAGTTTACTTAATGTTGAGAAATGAACTTAATATTTTAATAACTTAAGGAAGAGGTAAAAGAATATTGATATATTTAATGTTACTGAATGGTATAGTTAGCAATGATTAAGATGGTAAATTCTGTTATGTGTATTTTACAATTAAAATTTAACAAATAATAAAAAGAAGAGGCGAACAGATAATGTTTCTTTTAAAGAAAAAAAGTTTGTTAATTTAATAAATAGAACAATACAGGACAAAGGATAGCTTCATGGGGATTTCTGCCAGCCACAGTGAGTGATAACCACTGGGGCTGGGTCATTAGCTCTGATCTGGCCATCAATCTGGCCCTTGACAGTCAGCCAGCGTCACCCGCTATCTCGCCATCCGGGTCCAGCTGGATATCTGAACCACACTTGCTCCCCTGATCCTTCTCTAGGCCAGATGTTTGAAGACTTCTCAGTCCTCTGGGTGAAAACCATCCTTTATCTTCTTGATTTATGACAGCCTTCCATTTGACGATCAAACGGAGCCACTAATAATTCTGTCACGGATGTCTTAGGAGGCCCTTAGAAGAATATTTATACTCCAAAGGCTTTGGCTTTCAGATCTGCTTCTCTATCAGCAGCACAGGGCTTAATGCACCAAGAACTTTCCTCCATGCTGGAATATTGTGTATGCCGTCATTCTTTCCCCTTCATACTTCTAAGACCAGGCCTGTTTGGGGCGATGCCCGAAGCAGCGGTCCCTCAGACTGAGACGCTACAGTGCAGGATAAAGCTCAGGCTCAGCCTTGAATGTTCTGCGATTCGCTATTGTCACACTCACTGTGGGGTTTGGGAAGGTTTTCTGTTTTACCATCTCCCCTTGGTAAAGATATTTGGGAAGCGTAATTCTTGTGTGGTGAGAAATAAATGACTCTATGTAATTTAAAGATCTGTATTTTCTTTTAGAAAAAGATAATAAAAGAGACATTTTCTCTAAAATTAGAAAAGTTGTTAGAGGACTGAGCAGTCAAATTGAAGTCACTGGAGCATTAAGAGAAAGAAATGCAACTTGCTATTACTTCTGGATTCCCCCTGGCTATCAAGAATAGCACCTCACAGAAAGGTGACCTCTGGCCCTTTTAGTCTTAGACATAGAATCACATGGTTCATGCAACAGTTGATTGGCAAATGTTTGATTTGATTTGAGATAAGGTCACAGATCCACGCGCATTTTTTTTTAGCTGAAAGAAAGGAAGGAAGCAAGGAAGAAAGGTAAATGCTGGTAAATCTAAAGAAGGATAAATGCAATTTCACAGGCATAAGAAACCTTCATGCTCTCAGGAACAGCTATTTTATTTATTTTGGTGCTGGAGACTGAAGCCAGGGCTTTGTGCAGTCAAGTCTGTGCTCTGCCACTGAGCTACACGCCTGGCACCACCCATTGTCAGGTGCCTGGTAAGATGCTATTTTTTCCTTTCTGTTGCTTAAAGAGCTTTTGAAAAATCTCTCTGGACAGAACTAATTTTTTCAAAGTGTAAGACTTGCTGTTTTAAAATCACCCAGGGTATTTGTTCAAATACAAACTTGGTACTAAGACTGTCTGCTTCAGAAATTGTGGAATCTACATTTTAACAAGCCTCCAGGTCATTTTCCCTCCACTGTGATGGTTAAGTCTAATTGTCAACTTGATTGGCTTGGGAGCTGCCGAGGACATTAGTAAAGTACACTTTTGGGTGTATCTGGGTGGCTCATGGAGGGGGTGATATTGGGTACTGTATCTGATTCCTGTTCCCTTTCTTTCTGGCCTGGTCCCCTGATGCGCTTCCCAGCTATCATAAGCTAAGCATCCTTGCTCCATCATGCCCTTCCACCATGATAGTCTTTTCTAGGAGCCAGCCCACCATGGACTGAGTCCTCTGCAGGCATAAGCCAAATTAAACCTCTCCTCTTTTAAATTGTGTCAGGTAATTTGTCCTAGCAATGGGAAATCTTCCTGGTTTATTCACCAAAGCTTGATATCACTATTTTGATACGTTATTACTATTTGCAACACAAATGAACTGCTGTGGTGTGGGCAAATATTTGTTGGGAGGTGGCATTCAGAAGGAAAGGGGTATTGGAGATAAGAAGACTCAAGAGAAGGAAAAAAGGACAGAAAGGACTGACTGAAAATAGGCTGGTAGAAGAGATACTTATCCTGCTTCACATTTTGATTTTGATCTTTGGAAAGGCCTTGATGGTTTTTCAGAATATGCAGTTCAAGAGGATTAAAGAAGATAAAAACTCAGGTCATCAATGACTTGGAATGAACAGACATCTTGCTCATTAGTGGAGAAATGATGGCTTGTAACTCTTGGAAACAACACAGGACACCACAAAATGAAAGATGGCTTAAAACTATAAAAACATCTATATGTGCCAAAACAGAACATGAACATAAATGAAAAAAACAACATATAATTTATCAAAAATATGATATAAAAATTATGGAAGGACTCTAACATTTATTATAAACTTAGTATATGCAGGGAATTGCACATACATATGTGATTTAAACCTTGTACCACACTTCAAAACACTTACTTTTATGGTCATATAGGAAAAATGCTTGTTTTTCACCTTGCTTGATGCGGTAATCAGCTGCATGTGTCTGACTGGCACCCATGATGTACCACCAAACTCAGCAGATTCCGTACCGTGGTGGAGACTGACAACCACTCACCACAGTCCCTGTTGTCCACTTCTCTCTGAGTGCACAGCCATGGAGCAAAAAGACCAGACACAAAGGGGTGCACTGTGTACGACTTTATTAGAAGTGTGAAGGAAGGTGCAACCGACAGTCGACAGTCAACAGTCATAGAGTCGTGGCTGCATTTGAAAGAGAACTAACGATTAGGATGAGGAATCAGAGAGGAGGACTTGAGAAAGTTCGTCAAGCTCTGCCCTGAGAGTGTGTGTATTTTTCTCTATGCATGCTATATTTCAATAGAAAATATATTCTAAAAATTCAGTTGGGGTAGTGACTAAGAGAGGGATTCCCGCCTGCTGTGGTCTCATTTCTTTCCAAGGCCTACTTGACTTTGCATTGTCCTCTGATTTGCTTCTGTGTTTCCCTCTGTGTCAGGTCAAGAGTCTCTCTGTGGTCAGTTAGCACTTCAGGTCAGGTTTGCAAGGGCTGGAGATGCTGAAACCGAGACCTGTGTACTTTGGAAGGCTGTAGATAACAGAAGTGCAGGAAGAGGGACTTGGCCTAAGCCAACCAGCTAGCAAAGGCCTTCTACAAAAGTGCTGGTTTTAATGCTGGGCAGGTGGGAGTTTTATAAATCTCTCTAGGTCTAGATAAGAAATAAAGATACCTCCAGGCTACGCATCTCCCAGAAGTTCCTTCAATTCTGCGCTTGGTTTCCAGTGTACCATTAGCGAATATCCGCCTGACACAAGCACGGTGATTTGAGGCTGGCTGCTGGCTGCCACCCCAGGATTTCTATTACTTAACGTTTTCAAGGCTACTTGCTTCTAGGTGGTGGCTACATAGCAATAACTTTAATAGATTAGATTTTAAAAGTATATATTAGAGAGTGGCCATATCAAATACTAGAAACAAATCCCAGTTACATTCAAAGGGGACACACACATATATACATATTAACACTTTCTAAAGAGTCTCCAGACATTGTTAACAGTGGCCAGTTTGGAGAAAAATACCCACAGGAGCAGTTACCTCAGGTGTCATAGAAGACGACAGATTTGATCGCTGAGTTTCTAACTTTTCTGTTGTGCGAACTGGTTTCATGTAGACAGTTTGTTCGTCAGTATCTTGCCCATCAAGCGATGAGCATTCAGGTTATTAAAAATTTTGACTTCTCTGAATAATGCTGTTTTGAACACTGAAGCTGTAGCTCACTGTGTTTGATTTACATCCCCCCAGTGACTAAGGATGTTAGATATCATTTCATGCGCTTATTAGTAATTTGTATTATTCTTTGATGAAATGTCAATTCAAACATTTGCCTATTTAGAAATTGTTTTGTCTTTTTGCTTGTTGAGTTGTAAAAGTTCTTTATATGGTCTGTATGCTAGACTTTTATCAGATATGTGTTTTGTGAATATTTTCTCCAATTTGGTGGGTAGTTATTTTGTTTGTCACTCTTGATAGTGTCCATTGATGTACAAAATCATCCACCCATATTTTCTTATAAGAGCTTTGTAGTTGTAACTCTTACATTTAGGTATTAAATTTTGATCCATTTGAATTAGTTTTTGTGCATGATGTGAAATAAGGCTCCAAATTAATTCTTTTCTTGTGGATAACAGTTATCACCATTTTTGAAAACACTTTTTTTCCCTCATTGAACTGTTTTGGCATTCTCGTTACAGACCAATTGATTATAACTGGATGGATTTATTTCTGGACTCACAATTCTATTCCACTGATCTATTGTCTATATAGACCACCATTGTTTGCAGCAAGTTGGAAACTTGAGAAGGGTGATATTTGCAACTTTGTTCTTGGTTTTTCAAGATTATTCTGGTGAGCAGGCATCGTTTTACATGTTCATATCCATTTTACTAGTAACTTGTCAATCTATTAAAAAAAGCAGCTGATATTTTGGTAGCAACTGTGTTGAATAGATAGATCAATTCAGGAAGAATTATTATTTTAACCAGTTTGTAAGATCTTAACATCTGCCAAGACATGAAATTGACTTATTTTCCTATTTAGTTCCTCTGTTTCTTTCAATAATGTTTTAGGGTCTTCAGTATACAACTCCAGTAGTATTTTCTTTAAATACTGGAGATTTTATCAGTTCGGATGATATTTAAATGGAATTGCTTTCCTAATTTAATTGTTGGACTGTTTATTGCTAGTGAGCACATTCTGTTTTGTCCAAGAAAGAAACTTAGTCTCTTTAGAAGAGGCAGAGTTTACATATGCATTTTTGCAGTAAGTGACCGAGGAGACTTTTGTACTATTACATATTGAGAGTTACACAAAAGCATTCATTTCCAAAGCTACTACTACTTTGGAAATTGTTCTTTAGGCTCTAGTCACTGTAATTCTGAGGTCTGCTTACAGACTTTCCTTTTGCCCAGACAGAATGCTATAAGGTATAAGTTGCTTCTGTAGAATACGTTTTAACTATCTCCCAAGGGTGGATTCCTACCTCAAAGATACTGTACTATTACGCTTCTCATGCATTTTGACATTTTCCGAACAATTCTGTAGTATACCTTAGATTATATTAGATCAACTAAAAGGACTTCACAAATCCAACTTCATCCTTTCACTAACCAACTGATACTCTGTTTAAATTCCCATCCTTTTTAACGTTGAAGCTAGAGAATTTATAGTGTGGCTATTTACTGTGCCAGAAACACTCTACCCAATTTCTAAGACAAAGGCTCCCTTCTGCTGAGATTTTCCTTACAGCGTGGCAGGACCTCACCCCCAGTAGAAACTAAAATCCTGCCACTTGATTTGTGTGGGGCTAGACAGTTGGGGGAGCCAGCCAGCAGCTGTCCATGGCTCCTAACAACCGTTAAACAGGTGCGCCCTCTGGTGAAAGAACGTGGAACACGATCGACTTGAAAAACACCTTCAGGGAACTGCGCCTGTCGGTAGTAAAAACCGCTCTAGTCCAGAGCTTAAATTTTGTGAACTACCGATACCTGTTCCAACTTTCCATCCCTGATTCATAGACCCCTAGTGACCAGCTTTTATCTTAAAAGAACAAGAACATTCCACGGTTCAATAATCACTACCAGCCCCTCTCCACCCTCTTAACGTTTCCTAGATTTCTAAAGCCTCAGTGTGTTCCACGGAATGATGTAAACAACATCAATGATGGCTTTTCCTTCAGTCTGGAGGCGTCGTGACAGGAGGAAATGACAGAGGGAAGAAGGCAGGGAAATTGATGTAGGTTTCAGAGACGCCTCTTCCTTTTTGCAGTTCAGAAACCAGAGGCCTAGAAAGGACCAGGAATCGGCAAGGTGCGGGACCCAGAAACCTTGTCTACTATGTCTCAGCCCTGCTGCTGCTCTGGGAAGCAACAGGATGTGATTCTCTAAGGCAGAAGTTGCTTCCGTATCCATCTGTCTGCCTAACTGATGGGCATTGTGCTCAACAGTGAAGATGCGGGTTTTTTTCTTGCCCTTTACATTTTTAGTGGTTAAATTACAGGCTTTGATTTATTAGCTGTATAAGTAGTGCTTGCCTTTAATAATACTATAATATCAATAATTTGAGCAACATTCAAACAGTAGGAATCATCCCTATCCAAGCAGCCCTCTCCTCATGTATATAAAATGATGCTATCAATACCTCTGACACCATATGCCTGTTGTCCCACACAAAGGGACTCTTTATCTTCTTAGAAGTTGGTAGAGTGATTCTGGCACAAGGCTGCTTCTCAGCAAATATTTTCTAGAATGTTCCATGTGTCAGGGAGCATACACAGCACCTTCTGTTCATCTTCATCGACATTGTCTTAGTTACATTTTTTGTTGCTGAGACAAAATACCTAACACCCAAAAGTAAAGGAAGAAAGGTTTATTTCAGCTCACAGTTTGTAGAGGTTTCAGTCCATAGTCGGCTGGCTCCAAGGCAGGGAGGCACAGCTGACAGGCATCTCAGAGAAGACACAGTTTATGGCAGGCAGAAAGTCTCAAAAGCAAGCAGAAGGACCTTAGCAGCTTCTTTCTGCCCCTTTTGTACTCTATCCAGGCTGCCAGGATCAGGGCAGTGCCAAACCAATCAGTGAACTGATTCAGTAATCACACACCCTTAATCCCAGCATCTCACTTCTGGATCCAGCTACCACTGAAAAAGCCCCACCTATGACCTCATGAGGCTTTGGGGGGACAGCTAGACACAAGCCATAACAGCCGTCTTAGACATCATGTGGGAACACTGGGTGCTTAGTCAGCCCAGCACCTTGTTTAGTGAAGTGGCCGCATTTCAAAATGCAAACTAGCTGATGTGAGATTGAGTGAGGTTCTCCCTGCTCCCACTTTTATTGTACTCATGTTTTGAACTCTGGCATGTGTCAGCCCTAAATTGTTTTATACATTGAAATCTGTGCTCCAAATAAAAGAGTTGAGTGTGTTGGCTACAAAATAAGCAGACCTCAAGCAGAAAGGGATCCTGAGTATGTTGTGACCTTTCTCCTCTTTCAATGAACTTTTGCTGTAGGAAGTGTTAGGGATGAGAGGCAGTGACAGAGGTTTGAAGCCAGGTGGATGGGTCTTTCCAGGTCTGTTATTACTAGAGAAATCCTAAATTTAAGTATACTGACCACAAAGGTCATTATAAGAGGTGATGGGTATGTTATTTACCTTGATTGCAGTAATCACTTCACTATGCATACCTGTATCAAAACATCACCTTCTGTACTTTAAATAAATACAATTTTTGTTTACCAATTATACCTTAAATAAAGCAAAAGCTACATGATCAGGAAATAACATATTTTATTTAAAGTAAGTGGAAGAAAAAGAACACCCAAGGTGGAACTTGTAATAATAACAATACTTACTGGGCATATAGGATTGCTAATTTATGTGTGTATGTGTGTACAGAATCTCACTTCATCCTCATATCAATACTCTGAAGCTAAATGAGGTTAACTATGCCCAACATCACAGAGCAAGAAAGAAGCAGACCTGGAAAGACCCAGAGATATCTGTATTAGACATCATATTATCAAAATAGTTCAATGAAAATGATTTGTTTTTCCTAAGACAATATATTCTCCAATAATCTTTAAAATAAAATATGACAGCCACCAATAAACCATCACATCACCTGCGTTCAGACAGTATTGATCCCTCACATGTCAGAAAGGGCAGGGATGAAAATTATTCAGAAAATCCAGGCTATTTTATGATATAGCAAAAATATAGAAAGGGCTCATCAATAATCATGATTCTAAAACAGATGCAGCCCCCAGATATGCTCTTTAGCAACTCATTAAAGCATCTATTCCTATATTTCCTCGCATGACTTTTCCTGGCATCTTAGCAGCTTCCACGAATTCTTCAAGGTTACGTTGATCACATAGTTGATACTGCTGGAAGCTGTGTGCAGAATGTGTAATTTTGGCTCTTTAATGAAGGAGCTTCTGCAGGTCATTGCAAGGGACTAATGAAACTAAAATACTACTAATAAGATATCACAGAAGCATGAACCTGCTTGACTTATGGAAATCATTGGAAATGCCAGATATCCTTGACAGTGAAAATCGCATTAATGGAGCCACTGCGCCGTCCGCCTCTTCAGTAACTACCTTGGAGGACAGAAAGACATATAAAGTATGTAGTAAAGGACCTTACTGGCCAGGAGTGTAAGACAAAAAATTAAACACAGAAAACAATCACAGAGCAAAGAATAACAGTGATAACTAATTGTTCGATTGTTTCCTGTGGTTCGCAAGTGTATATATAACCCTTGAGAAAACATGTGCACCCATACAATATGAGACATTTCCACACATCAAAAAGTTTCAAACGTAACATCACTTCTTAAGAGTTTGTTTATAGCTGACAATTTATTTACCTCCAAATGAGTCAGTATTTTTTTTTATTACCCAAGGAACCGCTGGAAGCAGAGAGTCCTTAGGAGTGAGCCCAACAGCAAGAGTGCACTGAGGGATGTTTCTGGCCCTTTGCCACAGCTGTCCTGCCTGTATCATATGCGATCACCAAGTCTCATCAGACTGTGCTGCAAATCACTCTCTTCTGCACCAAAACAGGCAAAGCAGTATGTTCTGAATATTGAGGCAGTCTCAGATGAGTTTGCTTTTTTTTGTCTCGATATCCAAAAAAATGTCAGGTAGCTTATTTCCCCCCATGATCAGAAATAATACATGTTTTGAAGACATTTGTCTTTTCACAAATGGCATGTTTATTTGCACAACACGCTCAGTGAATGTGCCTACGATACAGCAGGCTACAGGCCCTCCTTGCCTCATGGCTGAGTTCTGTTCCTGTGAGCAGATTTTTAAATGAGGTGGTCGCCAAGTGAGCAATTCTATATAGAGTGTATACTACAATATTCAGAACAAAAAAATGGTCAGAGGAAACTCCAACTTGATGACTTTTCTTTTTTCATAACTCTTACATGCAGTACTGCAATCTATAATTGAACATAAACTATGGTACTATACTGTACAATCAGCAAAAATTACAGTACTGTATAAGCAAGGTATACTGCATGAAAAGACACTGAGGCTTTGTAAACAAGATGTACAGAACAGTACCAAAAAAAAAAAAAACCAAAAAAAAAACCAGATGGGCTGTAAGTCCAAGCAGCAGATTGCAAGTCCAAACTGTACCTTGGTGGTGAGTCTGAACAGTCGTTAAACAGGTAAGTCGTTAAATGAGGAATATCTACATACATTATTATTATCTGCATTCATCATTGTGTACATCAGGACTCTAGTTTGTACCCTCCGGCCAATGTCTCCGGCCAATTCTTCCACACTTCCACCCCTGGTAACCACCATTCTATTTTCAGTTTCTATGAGTCTGACTTACTTAGATTCTGCACAGAAGAGAGATCATACAGTATTTGTCTTTGTGTTCTGGTTTGCTTCCCTCAGCATAATAAGCTCAAGGCTATCTGTGTTTTCCCAAACTGCAGGACTTCTTTCTTTAAATATGCATAATATTCCACAATTTCTATTCATATGTTGATGATGAGGTTGCTTCCATATTGTTGACTGTTGGTGAATAATGCTGCGATGAACACGATGGTGGAGATATTTCTGGGAAATAATAATTTTACTTACTTTGCAAATATACATAGAGGTGGGCACACTTGGTCATATGGCAGTTCTATTTTTAATTTTTGAGGAACCTCCATACTGTTTTTCATAATGGCTGTACCAATTTGTATTCCTACCAACAGTGTTTGAGGGTTTCCTTTCTTCCACACCCTTGGCAATACTTATTAGCCTTTGGATTTTCAGTAATAGGATTCGATCAGGTGTAAGGCAGTGATAGCTCACTGTGGCTTTGATTTGCGTTTCCCAGCGCCTAGTGACTTGAACGCCTCTTCTTATACCTGCTGTCCATAATTTGTGAGTGACCTGGTCACACAGCCGATGGGCTACAGCCTGACCGTGGTGGCCAGGCGAGTCTCACTCCAACATCCTTTTCTGTTTCCCTCACGAGTAGGAGCAGCGGTCAGGGAGGGATGGGGTCTCCCCACAACAAACGCGCAGTTACCTTTCCCCACAATTACCCTTCAGCTCAGGGATTAATTAGTGAATTCCTTAAAAGCTGTTTCCTCCGTGCCAGCTTCAGACAAGCGCAGTTCGGGTGGGACGTGGGAGACTTGTAACAGGAACCCAGAGCTGGTGTCTAACCCTCAGTGTATGACGAGCTACCTGGCCGCGGGTGCCGCTGGCGCTTTCCTCGGCCCTCACGGTAACGCTGTCCTAAGTCTGCCCCCAGGATGCTCCAGGCACGTGGGAGTACCGGCTCCTGTGAGCTCTTCCGGGCACCCGGGG
>PVJO010019721.1:0-21460 GCA_004026905.1 Hystrix cristata
AATTGTTTCTGTGATATGAGAAACCATAACTGTAAATAAGGACAAAGAGGTGTAATAGATATTATATAAAAGGAGGATGGTGTGCAGAGGAGAGGAGTACTAGAAAGAAAGAAGAGGAAAAGCAGAAAGGCAACAGGGGAAAGAGAGGGGAAAGGGAAAATATGGAAAATGATGAATGAACCTGCTGTAAATAGGGAAGGAAGGAGCAGAGGGGAGGGGTGGGGGAGAGGGGGGAGAACCAAGATACATCATGTATAGGTACAGAATAAATGTAATGAATGTGACCATTGTATGTAGAATGTACCAATACATGTTCTTGGTTTAAAATAAAAAAATAAAAAAAAAACTGCAAGAGTACCCTAGAAAGAGACAATGAAGCCAGCAATGCCAAGTAGTCTAGTGGAACGAACATGTCAGGTACAGTGAGCAGTTGAGCAGAACGGGGGTATGTGGTGGGGATCAGTAACAGGAAAGTAATACAATGACAGGAAAAAGTCAATGCTTTTCAGTAATGACTCCTAATGTGAATGGTCTCAATCCCCCAATCAAACGGAACAAATTAACATATTCGATCAAAAGGTAAAACCCAATGGTATGCTATATACAAGAAACACACTTAATCCAAAAAGAAATTTATAGACTAAAAATGAAAGGATGGGAAAAATTATTTGATGCAATGGGAACCCTAAAAGAAGCAGAAGTAGCTATCCTACTTTCAAAGAGGATGGCAAGCCAAAACTGATCAGAAGCTTGGTGTGGTGGTGCACACCTGTAATTCCACCACTTGGGAGGCTGAGGCAGGAAGATTGCCAGGAATTCCAGGCCAGTCTGGTCTATATAGTGAGTTCAAGGCCAGCCTGAACTACATAGAGGATTATGTCTCAAAAAACAAATGAAAAAACTGATCAGAAGAGGCAAAGATGGTCATTACATATTGGTTAAAGAACAATTCACTTTTTCTAGTGGGTCAGTAGGTATAATGGTGATGAAGAAGATGGTGCCATGGCAAACACCAAAGAGACAGCCTCTCCAACAGTTGGAGTCCTGATGGTAGCGTAAAACAACTTGAGGAGGAGAACAGGGAGGGAATTGGGCTCCCAGGATCCCAGCAAGAATCTAAAGTGAGAATTGAAGTCCACGGGGCAAGTGGAAAGGGACCTTGGCACAGAGGGAGGTAGCAGACATGCTTTCTCCCTGAGTGCTGGGCTTGCCACACAGAAGAAGCAGCTCAAGCTTCAGACTCATGGTGATGGCTAGCAATCCCAGAGGCCTCCAAAGAGACACACCAGTGGAGCATAGTGGTAGATGCAGTGGACTGGTGAGTTGTTAGGGTTCAGATGTTCCCCATGAGAGGCAATTGGCTGGTCATCATCTTGGAGGGGGGGTGAACTGAGCTTGGAACTTAGAGAAGCTGCAGGTAACTCCATCTAGCAGCTCCCAGTGACAGTGCAAGGCAGAGGTGAGTTCAAATTTGCCAAGTTCAAACTGGCAGGGAGCTGAGTCCAAGCCGGCAAGAGACACATGGTGTGTTGCTGGCTGAACAATTCCGGTTCCAACCTGACAGCCAGAAACCAGCCTAAACTTCAGTAGGATTAAACGTGCAGGCTTTCAGGGAGCATCCACTATTTTGCCATAAATCTACTGCAGGGATTATCAACATGAATCTGGGCCTGCCCACTCTGTCTGCCAGTAACACCAGAGACACATCTTAAAGTGGACATTTTTTTTCTTCTATTCTTCTAGGTTTTTTCTTTTTATTCTCTTTACTTCTTTTTTTTCTTGTTTTTTCTTGTTTTGAGTGTGAATATTGTTTCTAGTCTTTTTGTTGTTATTGTTTTGTTCTATTCTAGCTTTCACTTATTTTTTCTCTCTTTCCCGTCTTTTTCACCAGTTTCCCAAAGTTTACATAATCTTCCTTTGTCCTCCAGCTTTGCTTCTCATCATTCTCTTCTTCTATTTCTCTAGTTTTTCCCCCAACCCCTTTTGAATTTTCTCCACTGAGGGTAAAATCACCATATTGAGGGCATGCTTACTGTATACAATTTTCGGGTTTGTTTTAAGTTTTATTATATAACCACAATCCAGTTCATGTGGGTAAAGGTGGCAAATTAATAGTTACCACTGTTTGTCATTTTCTACACTGTGTTTGATGCTACTGTTATCACTGATTGTACTACATTAGCCAAGGTGACATAATCGTTCTAATCAGTTCTTCCTTGTATGCCAAGACTGATTGCCTGAGGGTCATAAATACTACAGGCCAGTGCCAAAGAACCAGGCGCTAGCCAAACAGGTAGCAATATCTCATCCCCAGTAGAATGAAGAGGTAGGATCTTGCAACAGCCTCAAAACCCAAAAGCCAGCTACACCTTTGAGAAGTAGTCATTTCCAAAGGGTTCCCAATACTAGCAGTAAAGCTACCTGCCATAAGCAATTTATAAGCATCAAACCAGGAATTAAACTAAAAAAAAAAAAAAAAGGAAATGAAAAGACACATAAGAGGCAACCTCAGACTTCCAGCTCACCAAAGGCAAACCCAGGGGGCAATGAACTGGAACAAATCAAAAGCCAACCACCTGGACTCTTGGAAGAGATAACAGAATAAATAACAAAGCAGATGAATGAGGCTCTAGGAAAAAAATCAAAGAAGAAATAATTTCTCAGGTAACTACAGAGATGGTGACGAGAATGAAGGACATAATCAGTGACTCTAGAGCAGAGACAGAAAAAAAAAAAGCAGGAGCTTAGGAAAATGATGGAAACCATGAGCCCCCAACACAGCAAAGAAATGGAATCCATGAAACAGATTCAAACATATCCAGGAGATTAAACATTCCATTGAAAGAACAGGCAAGGGAATGAACCAATGTGAGGATAGAATATCAGATCTAGAAGATAGGATTGTTGTTAGAGATCATGAAAGAAAGAGTTCTTGAAAATAGCAAGGGAACAGAAAAATCAATCCAACAGCTGCTAGATGATGCAAAGAAGAATAACATAAAACTAATCAGAGTCAATAGCACAAATGACATAAAAAACTTGTTCACAGAAGTAATGGCAGAAAACTTCCCAAGTATGGAAAGAGAATTTGACATACAGATAAGTACAGCATATGGAATTCTAATTAGGCATGATCAAAAAGAATCTACCCCAAGGCATATAATAGTCAAGATTCCAGAAATTCAACACAAGAACAAAATATTAAAAGCTGTTAGAAAAAAGAAACAAATCACCTATAATGGAAAGCCCATTAGAATCACAGAAGACTTCTCAACACAAACCCTCACAGCAAGGACAGCTTGGAGTAAAGTATTCAAAGCCCTAAAAGAAAACAACCTTCAGCATGGACTGATGTACCTTGCAAACTCTTTCAAAATCGATAGAGAAGGTATTTCAATGATAAAGAACACCTAAAGAAACTCATGACCACCAAACCAGTACTCCAAAATGTTCTGAAGACATTCTAGAAAGAGATCACAAGGACTACAACTTCATGGACCCTGCTATGGTTTGTGCCTAGATGTTCCCCCAAAGCCTCATGCAGTCATAAGTGGAGCTTTTTCAGAGAGGATGAATCTAGAGTGTGTGATACTGGGATTAAGGGCATGTGATCACTAAATCAATCCACTGATTAGTTTGGCACTGCCCTAATGCTGGCAGCCTGTATAAGATATAAGGACAGAAAGAAGCTGCTAAGACCCCTTGCTTACCTTGCTGCCTTCTGCCTGTCTGCCATGCCACCCTGCCTTGGAGTCTGCCAGCTATGGACTGAAACCTTTACAAATGTGAGCTAAATAAACCTTTCTTCCCTTAATTTTGAGTGTCTGATATTTTGTCTCAGCAATGACAGAATAGTAACTAAGACAAATCCCAATAGAACAAATCCACTAAGCAAGGCAAGTAATTAAACAGAGGGGAGAAAAAAAGGGAAACAACAAAAGGAAAATAACATGACAAGGATAAATCAATACATACCAGTCATTATAACCAGTGCCAATGATCTCGATTCACTAATCAAAAGTAACAGAATGGCAGAATGGATCAAGAAGCAAGATCCAACAATATGTTGCATACAAGAAACATATTTAATTCTAAAAGAAATTCACAGACTGAAAGTCAAAGGATGGAAAACAATACTACATGCAACAGGAACCCAGAGAAAAGCAGGGGTAGCTATTCTACTTGTGGACAATGTAGATTTCAAGCCAAGACTAATTAAGAGAGACAAAGAAAGTCACTACATGCTTGTAAACAGAATAATTCAAGAGGAAGAGATAAATATATATGCACCAAATACCAGCACACTAAACTATATAAATATAAAACAAATATTAATGGACATGAAAAACCAAATAAGCACTAATACAATTGTAAAGGAGGAACTCAGTATACCACTGTCAAAAATAGGCAGATCAACTAGACAAAAAAATCAAGAGAAAAGTATCAGAACTGAACCAAATTTTTTTAATTTTTTATTTTTTTTCAAACTTTTCAACAAAATGGACTCAGTAGATGTCTACAGAGTATTCCACTCCACAACATCAGAATACACATTCTTCTCAGCTGCAGATGGGAGGTTCTCCAAAACAGATAACATACCAGCTCACAGAACATGCTGAAGTAAATGGAAAGGAACTAAAATTGTCCCATGCATATTATCAGACCATAGTGCAATGAAATTGGAAATTAACGGCAAAAGAAACCACAAAAACTTCATAAGCACATGGAAATTAAATAACACTTTCCTGAACAACCAACAGGTCACAGATGAAATGAAACAAGGGAGTTGAGCAATTAGCTTAGTGGTAGAGTGCTTGCCTAGCAAGCGTAAAGCCCTGAGTTTGATCCCCAGCACCAAAAAAAAAAAAAAAAAAAAAAGACGAAATTAAAGAGGAAATTAGTCTCTACGATTAATAATGCCAGTACAACATACCAAATCTTATGGGCTCCAATGAAAGCAGTCCTACATGGGCAACTTATAGTAGTGAACTCCCATATCAGAAAAAAAGATTGAGCTCAAATAAACAGTCTAATGTTGAATCTCAAGCTTCCAGAAAAAGAAGAGCAAGTCAAGCCCAAAGCTTGTATGAGCGAGGAAATTATAAAGATCAGAGCAGAAATCAGTGCAATTGAAACTAAGAAAACAGGGTTTGGGGATTTAGCTCAAGTGGAAGAGTGCTTGTCACAAGTGCAAGGCCTTGAGTTCTATCCCCAGCATAAAAAAAAAGAAAAAGAAAGAAAAAGAATATAATACAAAGAATCAATGAATCAACAGTTCTTTGAAAGAGTAAATGAAATTGACAAATTCTTAGTCAAACTTATCAAAAAAAGGAAAGAAAAGACTCAAATGCAATCAATTAGGGAATGAAAAGGGTGAAATCACAACAGACACTGCAGAAATCCAAAAGATCATCAATATCTACTTCAAGAAACTTTCTTCTAATAAGATGGAAAACACATAAGAAATGGACAGATTTCTACATACATAAAAATTACACAAGCTAGATCAAGAAGATACAAAAATTCTAAATAACCCAAAATCAGTCAAGTAAATTGAAGATTCACTGCTGAATTTCACAAGAAATTTACACAAGATCTACTGCCACTACTCCTCAAACTCTTCAACGATGAAAGGGAAGCAATACCCTAATTCATTCCTGGAAGCAAGCAAGCATTACCCTAATACCAAAACCAGAGAAGGATCCAACCAAAAAAGAGAACTACAGGCCAATCTCCTTAATGAACTTAGATGCAAAAATCCTCAGTAAGATACTGGCAAACAGAATGCAGCAAATCATCAAGAAGATTATACACTATTGTGCTCACTTTGGCAACACATATACTAAAAATGAAAAGGATTATACACTATGACAAAGTAGGATTCATCCCAGAGATGCAGGGATGGTTCAACATATACAAATGAATAAATGTGGTATGCCATATTAACAGAGCCAAGGACAAAAACCATATGATCATCTCAACAGATACAGAAAAAGAATTCAACGAACCCCAACAGCCATTCCCGATTAAAAAAAAAAAACCCTGCAGAAAATTGGAATTGATGGTCATTATCTCAATCTGATAAAAAGCCATCCATGACAAACCAACAGCCAACGTCATACTAAATGGACAAAAACTGAAAGCTTTCACTCTAAAATCAGGAACAAGGATGTCCACTATCACCACTCTTATTCAATAAAGTTCTGGAAACATTAGCCAGAGCAATTAGACAGGAGAAAGAAATAAAAGGAGGAAGGATAGGAAAAGAAGAAGTTAAATTATCATCATTTGCAGATGCCATGATACTCTACATAGAACACCCCAAAAACTCCACCAAAAGACTGCTAGATTTAATAACCAAGTCCAGCAGTGTAGCTGGATACAAAGTCAACATTTGAAAATCAATAGCATTGTTGTACACAAATAAAACCCTCACTGAGACAGAAATTAGAGAAACAGCACCCTTTACATTAACATTTAAAAAATGAAGTACCTAGGAATCAATCTAATGAAGGAAATAAACAACCTAAACATTGAAAACTACAGTACTCTGAAAAAGGAGATCAAAAAGGATATCAGAAAATGGAAATATATCCTTTGTTCTTGGGCAGGAAGAACCAATATAATGAAAATGGCCACACTCCCACAATTGTTATACAGATTTAATGCAATCCTCATCAAAATACCAACAGCATACGTACCTCACAGAATTAGAGAAAACAATCCTAAAATTCATTTGGCACCAGAAGAGACCTAGAATAGCAAAAGCAATCCTAGGCAACAAAGGCAAAGCAGGGGGCATCACAATTGCTGACTTGAAATTACATTACAAATCTACTGCAATAAAAACATCATGGTACTGAAAAAAAAGAGACCTGAGCATCAATAGAACAGATTAGAAGATGCAGAAACAACTCCAAACACACTAAACCACCTTTTCTTTCACAAAGGGGCCAAACACCCTCACTGGAAGAAAGATAGCCTCTTTAATAAATGGTGCTGGAAAACCTGGCTTTCCACATGCCAAAGATTAAAACTAGACCTGTATCTCTCACCAGGCACTAAACCGAAATTGAAATGGATTAAAGTCCTACATATTAAAATAGAAACACTAAATCTGCTGGAAGACACAACAGGCAGAATTCTTGAAGATACAGATGTAGACAAAGACTTTATAAACAAAACCTCAATCACCCAGGAAATATCACAAAGAATCAACAACTGAGATCTCATCCTATTAAAAAAGCTTTTGCACAGCAAAAGAATTCACCAACAGAGTGAAGAGACAACCCCCAATGTGGGAAAAATATTTTGCCAGCTGTTCCTCAGACAAAGGACTAAAATCTAGAATATACAAAGAACTCAAAAAAAATCAGACCCTCCAAATTTAAAGACCCAATCCAAAAATGGGCATCTGAAATGAATAGACACTTCTCAGATGAAGAAGTAGAAACAGCAAATGAATACATGAAAAAATGTTCAACATCCCTGGTCATTCAAGAGACACAAATTAAAACAATGCTGAGGTTCCATCTCACTCCAAAAGGAAGGGCTATTATCAAGAAATCAACCAATAATAAATGCTGACAGGGATGTAGGGAAAAAGGAACCTTTCTCCACTGTTGGTGAGAAAGAGGATGAAAGAAAATAAATTTTACCGTGAAATTAGCTATAGGAGCCTGGATCACAGACCCCAACCCAGGGGACCACGAGACCATTGCTGGCAGCTCGCCTTGCCCAACCAGGCGTTGCGGACCACTGGTCTTGCCTAATCAGAAAACCGCCAGAACATTGCTGACAGTTAGCCGTGCAAAACACTTCTGATAAAAGCGGTAACTTGAGCCGAAACGAGGGCGTAAACCCGGTATCTGGTCTGGCCAGATGGGAAGAACCTATCAGAGTGTAACATGCTTAACCTGCACCTGACCCCTAGACCCCCACCCGGTTTGTGGTTTTTGCCTTTATAAGCTGTGCCTTTTTGCTGTTGGGGGCTCTTCACATTCCTCCTGCATGAGGACCATGTGGAGCCCCAGCACGCTGGTCGACCGAATAAAGCCTCTTGCTGTTGCATCAAGAAGCGATTCCCATGTGTTCTTGGGGTGAGCGCCATCCTCAAGGACTGAGTGAGGGTCTCCTCAGTCTGAGGGTCTTTCAAGGACTGGTGTAACCACTGTGGAAATCAGCATGCAAATTTCTCAAAAAACTAAAAGCAGAGGTTCCATTTGACCCAGCTATTCCCCATTTTGGTATCTTCTTGAAAGAATGAAAAGCATTATACCACAGCAATATATACATACCCATGTTTATACCTGCACAGTCCATAATAGTTAAAACTTGGAAATAACACAAATGCCCATCGACCGATAAATGTATAAAGAAGATGTGGTATTTTTATACAATGGAGTACTACTGTGCAATAAAGAAGAATAAGCTTGAGACATTTCTAGGTAAAAGGATGCACCTTGACACTATACTCTTAAATGAAACAAATAGGACACACATGTTTAAATACCACATTGTTTCTCTGGTGTGAGAAACCAAAATGTGTAATATATATTGGGAAAAAAGGAAGAAATTGTTCAAAGGATAAGAGGAACACAGGACAGGGAGGGGTAAGGAAGGGAAGGAGAAGAAAAAAAAAAGAATAGAAGGAAAAAACAGAAACAAAGCTTTTGTAAATAAGGGAAGGGGGATTGATGGGAGGGCAGGGAAAGGGAAAAAAAGAAGCAGCAAGATATATCATGTATAGGTACAAATTCTCTACGGTGAAAGCGATCATTTTGAATATCTAAAGTGTACCACTAAAATAAAAAAAAATTTAATTTGAAAAAAAAGAACAAGTAGACAAGAGATAACAATTACAAATATATATGCTCCAAACGCTGGTGCACCCAACCTCATAAAACAATACTCCTGGACATAAAAGATCAGTTAAACATCATCACAAGTATAGTGGGGGACCTCAACGACCCACTATCATAAATAGACACATTAATTTAGACAAAAATATCAATAGAGAAGTATTAGAGTTGAACCACATCTTCAAACAAATGGACTTAATGGATATCTACAGTGTTCCACCCAACAACAGAATACACATTCTTCTCGGCAGTACGCAGAATGTTTTCCACAGAGACCACATACTACCCATAAAGCATACTTACATATATACAAAAGAATCAAAATTATCCCATGTATATTATCAGATCATAGTGCAATGAAACTAGAAATCCATAGCAAAAGACTACAGAAATAGTGCAAACAAATGAAGATTAAACAACACACTCACGAATAATCAATGTGTCATAAGAAATCAAGAAAGAAATCAGGCAATTCTTAGGTCAAACAATAATGCCAGTAAACATACCATAACATTTGGTACACAAAGAAAACAGTATGAACGTCACACTATGAGTGAAGTTTATAGCTCTGAAGGCCCACAGAGAAAGCTCAAATAACCTAACGATGCACCAGAAAAACCATGAACAATCTGAATCCGAAGCTAGTACAATGAAGGAAATTACACATATTACAGCAGAAATTAATGAATTGAGACTAAAAAAAAAAAAAGAATAAAAAGAATCAATAATTAAAGGGCTGGTTCTTTAAAAGAATAAACAAAATACACAAACCCTTAGCAAACCTTACCCAAAGGAGGAAAGAAAAGATATCAATGCAATTAGAAATAAAAAAAGCAAAATTGCAAAGGATATCACCAAAACCCAGGTTGTTAGTAACTACTTTGAAAACCTGTACCCCAGTAAATTGGAGAATCCAGAAGAAATACACAGATTCCTAGACACATGTAAATTAACAACACTGAATCAAGAAGATACAAGAACCCAGAATAATCTAATAATAGGTAATGAAATTGAGGCAGTAATAAAAAACCTGGCAACTAAGAAAAGCTGAGGACCCCATGGATTCACTGCTGAATTCTATAAGCACTTCAGGGAAGATCTAACATACTCCTCAAACTCTTTAATGAAACTGAAAGGGAAAAACTCATTCCTAGAAGACAACATTACCTTGATTACAAAACAAAAGAACTCAACTGAAAAGAGAAGTAAAGGCCAACTTCTTTAATGAATATGAATGCAAAGGTCTTCAACAAAATAACTGGCACACAGAATGCAATGTATCATTAAAAAGATCACACACAATGACCAAGGAAGCTTCATCCCAGGGATGGAAGGATGGCTCAACAAATACAAATCAATATATGCAATACAGATGGGGATTTAGCTCAGTGGTTAGAGTGCTTGCCTTGCAAGCACAAGGCCCTGAGTTTGATCCCCAGCACCCCCCCAAAAAAGACCCTGTCTCAATATATGCAATACATTATACAAACAGAAGCAAGGACAAGGATCACATGATCATCTCAAAAAGTCACTGACAAAATCCAACATGTCCATGACAAAAACTCTGAGGAAAACAGGTATAGAATGACCTTATTTCAATCTGATAAAAGCCATTTATGACAAACCTCCTGACAACATCATACTGAACGGGAAAAAAACTGAAAGCTTACCCTCTAAAATCAGGAACAAGGTGGGTATGGTGGTGCCTGTCTATAATCCCAGCACTTAGGAGGCAGAGGCAGGAAGATCGCCAAGAGTTCAAGACCAACCTGGGCTAAATAGTGAGTTCAAGACCACCCTGAACAATATAGTAAGATGCTGTCTCAATAAATAAATAAATAAATATTATAAATATTATAAATAAATATTATATTATAAATAAGTATTTATTTATAATAAATAAATAGGTATTTAAAATAAAATCATGAACAAGTCAAGGATGTCTACTATCAGGATGTCTACTATCCTGTTCACAGTAGTTAAAATTTTACCCAGAGAAATCAGGCAAGAGAAAGAAATAAAAAGGATATGTATAGGAAAATAAGAAGTCAAATTATGTTTATTCATAGGTAACATAACCCTTTACTTAGAAGGCACAAAAAATTCTACCAAAAGACTCCTAGAACTAAAAAACAAATTCAGCAAAGTAGAAAGATAAAAAAATGAGCACACAAAAATCAATAGCATTTTTTTCCACCAATACTCAAAGCACCAAGAAAAAAATTAGGAAAACAATACCATTCAGAGTAGATTAAAAAAAAAATTAAATACTTAGGAATGAACCTAACCAAGGAAGTAAAAGACTGCTCTAATAAAATCTATAGTGCTCTGAAAAGAGACTGAAGAGGATATCAGAAAATAGAAAGCTATCCTCTGTTCCTGGAAAGGCAGAACCAATATTGTCAAAATGGCCATAATTTCCAAACTATAGATTTGAAAACTATATAAATTATATATGTATAGTTTATAGATACATAAACTATATATGGAAACTATATGAACTATATAAACATATAGATTTAATGTGATCCCAATCAAAATACCAACAGCATTCCTCAAAGAACTAGAGAAAACAATTCTAAAATTCCTGTGGAACCAGAAGGAACCCAGAACAGCAAAAAACAATGCTGGGCAACAAGAGCAAAGCAGCAGGCATCACAAACCCAGATTTCAAATTATATCACAAAGCTACAGTGATAAAAACAACATGGTACTGGGCCCAAAACAGACCATGGATCAATGGAACAGAATATTCAGAAAAAAACCTCAGGCACATCTGATTTGAAAAGAGGGCCAAAAACTTAATGCTGGAGGAAAGATACGTTTTTCAACAAATGGTACTGGTGCTGGGCATGGTGATGCATTCCTGTAATCTGGAGGCTGAGGCAGGAGGATCATTGTGAGTTCAAGGCCAGCCTGAACTATGTAGCAAGACCCTAGCTCAAAAAAACCAAAACCAAAACCAAAAAAAAACCAAACCAAACCAAACCAAAACAAAACAAATGGTGCTGAGAAAATTGGCTATCCACTTGCAGAAGATTGAATCTAGACTCATATCTCTCACCTGCTAAATTAAATCGAAACTGATCAAGTATCTAAATACTAAAACAGAAACAAGAAATAACAACAAGAATCAAGAAATAACACAAGAATCAAGAAGTGGATTCTTGCTGCACAAGGAATAATAAGAATCAACAAATGGAATGATATCAAATTAAAAAGTTTCCACAGAGCAAAGGAAACAGCCAACAGAGCAAAGATGCAACATACAGAACAGGAAAATATTTTTCCAGCTATTCCTTGGACAGAGGACTAATATCTAGAATATACGAAGAAGTAAAAACAAAAACAAAAACAAAAACAAAAAAAATCAGACTTCCCAAAATAAAAATCAAAAATGGGCACCTAAAATTAATGAACACTTTTCAGAAGTATAAATGGGCAATAAATACGTGAAAAGATGTTTGACATCTCTGGCCATTAGAAAAATGCAAATTTTGGAGCAATTCACTTTTGAATTCTCCCAACTCATCCCAAGTAGCTGTCTGTCATCTCTTTTTTCACCCTTTCCCATATTCAAATAAATTGTCTTCTTTTATTTAAAAAATGAAAGAAAGAAAAATACAAATTTAAACAACATTGAGATTCCATCTTATTCCACCAAGAAATCAAATAATAACAAAAGCCAATGGTGGTATGGGGAAAAAAGGAACCCTTGCACATTGTTGGTGGGAATGTAAACTAGTACAATCACTATGGAAATAAGTATGAAGATACTTCAAAAAAACTAAAAGAAATTTTATTTGACCCAGCAATTCCTCTTCTAGGTATCTTCCTTCAAGAGTTATAGACATCATGTTATAACGATACATACATACTCATGTTTATAGCAATAGAGCTCACAATAGCGGCCCTTATGTCTATCAACAAATTATTGAACCAGACATGGTGATGCACACCTGTAATCCCAGCACTCAGGAGACCGAGGCAGAAAGATTGCCACAAGTTCAAGGCCAGTCTGGGCTACCTAGTGAGTTCAAGGATAGCCTGTCCTACATAGTGAGACTCTGCCTCAAAATAACAACAACAACAACAAAAAAACCAAACAAATCAGATGAATGAAGACAGAAAATGTAAATGTGGAATTTATATACAATGGAGTACTACTTGACTATAAAAGAAGAATAAATTTGAGTCATTTGTAGGAAAATGGATGTACTTTAAGACTAATGTTAAGTGAAATAAATCAGACACCCAATCTTAAATACCGCGTCATTTCTCTTATGTGAGAAAATCAAAGTATACATAAATTAAACAGCAAAATAAAAGGTGATAGCAAGTGGACAGTTTGCAACTGGGAAGGGGGCCCAAGAGAAGGCGGGGGGGAAGGGAAGTAAAAAGAATTAAGATGTGTTGTGTACATGTACCAACTCCCCATGATGAGTTGTAACCATTATGTATTTCAAATAAGTAGTAATAAAAACTAGAAGTTAAAAAAACCCCTTGAAATAGGTTATGAATAAAGCAGGAATCCATTTTTGTTCAGCCTTCCCCCTCTCAGCTTAGCAGATACCTACAACAGCATCTAAATCCCACTCCCTAGACTCTGCTATACCTGTTCTCTGCTGGAATGGTTTCTCCGGTTCCTGGGTGCAAGATGCTGATGGTCATCCAGATGCAAATCCTCTAGCTGTCGTTCAGCTGTTGCAACAGATGACTGCGGTATAAAGTATAAGCTCTAAAATACCCAACAGAACTTATCAAATTGTGTGAGCACTGACATAATAGTAATAATACTGTAGGCTTCAGTGATAGGCAGAATGTTCTGACATACTATGGTATAAAAGTAGCCAGTGTACTTTTTGCCACTCTTTTGAAATTCTACCCAGAAAACAAAGCAATCTTAAATTTTTTTTTGCCCTGGGGATCAAACTCGGGGCCTTACCCTTGCTAGGCAAGTGATCTACCACTGAGCTAAATCCCCAACCCTTAAATTTAATCTGTAAAACAAGGATATTAGTATCTTTATTCCCAATCTTAAGATTACTCTGGGAGCAGATTAACTACAAGAATTAAATGAGATAAAACCATTGTGGCTATGGTTACGTGCCCAGTGAAAATAAGCTGTTATTTATGATAATACTGCTGCTAATAGTAGTAATACTACCATCATTATCTTTATTAGTAACAAAGCTCTGACACCCCAACCCAAACTCTCACAAATTGACTTTCTGCTGCTTACTCTTTTCTATACTGTGCTCTACCTGCTCTCCAGCAGAACCAGGATCCTGGATTTCATGTAAACCATATCCAGAGCATTCTGGAAACAAGTCCTTTCTCCATTTCTCATCTGTCATATCATGTGATACCTGCCCACAGTTCATGTGCTGAAAGACAACACAAGCAATGACATAAATTATCCAAGTAGGAACATGACTCCTGTGGCAATCAGGAAAAGCTCCAGTGAAGTGGTTAAACTCATTTCAACCAATCAGAATGGTGTGACACATCACAGAAAAAGAGGATATTACTTTCCTTACCCATTATTACTGACCTTAACACTAATTCCCTGAAGCAGTTCTATACTGTCTTGTCAGTCTTGAGCCAAAACCTAAATAATTTACTCTCTGCTACCTACTCTTCACTATATTTTGTTTTCTTTATTCTCTAGGAAAGGTTAGGTCTTGAATACTGCAAAACATGGATGGTTCTCCAGAAGAAACGCCTTTCCCAAGCTCCCATATCTCCAAAGATGGAGGTTGTCTGATACACTTGTTCTAAAAGAATAACAAAATACAAAACTGATTGTCTAAACAGAAATACAGCTAACAGACTTCAGTGACAATCCCAGAATCATGGCACTAGGTAAGGGTAACAGAACACAGGTATGTGGTATGCATGTCTGTGTATGTGTGTGTGTGTGTGTGTATATAACATGAACATTTCTGAATATATATCAAAGTGGAAAAAAATATTATGATGAAGTCCAAGGTAGGCATCATTCAACTTGAACAATTAGCAACATTTTGCCTTTTCATCTCTTCTTCAACTTTTCCAGGAAAATTTTAAAGCAAATCAGAGATTCTGGCATATTTTGATATAACTAGAGACACTTTATTCTTAGCCTAATGCTGGAGGTCATAAATCTATGTAATCTACACACAAGTTAGCTTGATAAACTTCATCCCAATCTTAAGTAATTAGCCTTGTTTCTCATTTAGGAAGTATAACGGGTAATCAAAAGATATGGTAAATATTTAAACTTATGAAAAAACTTGCTACAGTAAAAGACATATTACCAAGAACGATAGGGTTAAGTGTTTTTGAAATGTTTTGAGGAGGATTAATTGCAATGTGTCTTTCACTGTAATAAATTTTTAAAATCTAAACATTCACTATATATTTTGAACACCTCACACTGATCAAACATTTACAGCAATTCCTGTCAAATAAAAACGTTACAGTATGCCCTCATTCACCTTATTCACCAAACCAGCATTGTGCAACCTCTGGATCTTCTCCAAAGTCAAAATGACCATAAAAGAGAAAGATTTTGAATTGAATCAGGACATTGAAGCAGCCACAATAGCAAAACTAAAGGACCTCAGGAAAGGGGACTTTAAGAGCTACTTCAGAAAGCGGTAAGAACAATGGTAAAAGTGTGTTCAAAGCAAGGGGTAATATTTTGAGGGAGGTAAGTGAGAATGTTTTACTGTGATAATTTTTTTTTAAAATTTAAACATTCACCATATTTTTGATCACATCTCTATGCTGGTCTACCTGTTCTCTAGAGGATTCATCCTGGAAGTTAGGTAGAACATATTGATCATACTTTACAGGCAATTCCTCTCTTACGCTTTCTTCTGTCATAAAAGATGAGGTTTGCTTGAGAAACTTGTTCTAGAAGAACAAAAACAAGGAGGAAAGAAAAAAACTAAACAGGGTAATATGCTAATCACATTTTTGTAGGCCTCGGCAACGATACTAGATAAGAATATTCTTACATATTTTGAGAGCTGATTTGATTTTTATAGTTCAGTAGAATAGGGTCTTTTGTATCATTAGGTGTGGGACAGATGAGAAAAAAAGACAAGACAGTAGGAATTGAGTCGATTGGGGCTTAACACTCTATGCATCCTTCCTGAAGCAAGAGTGTTCTAATACTGGCAGGACATAGGACTATGAATCCTACTAATATGGGAAGGAATCAACATATACTTTTAGCTTAGCCCCAAAGTGCCTGATTCTATACTTCAAATTACCAATTGTTGAGAATTTATAAAACCCAGCTACTTTGTTTCCCATTTCTCTACCTGTTTTTATTCTGTTCTACCTGCTCTTTGATGAAGATCTGGAATTGAGGTTTGGGAGGTAGATACTGATAACCTGCCAGAGAAAAGTCTTCTCTCCCTTTCTCATTCTCTCTCTTCTCTCATCTGTCATATCACAGAATGGACCTTTTTAAAAGTGGACTTTCTAAAAGAGAAAAACACAAACTAAAAAGTAACGAAAAGGAGAGCTATGATACCAGTAATACAGCCTTTGTGGAGAGCCTTAGGGTAATTTAACTCAGAGCAATATGAAAATATTATGGAATAAAACAGAAACCGTGCTTTTTGTCAGCTCTGCAGTTTAGTTTAACCATTTTTGTAAGCTCCAAACTCAACCCTCAACAGTTCCTTTCTTGCTGGTCTCTGTCCCTTTTCTGTTCTACCTTGTCCCTAGTGGAGGCCTGATGATGCTGGAATAGATCCTGATGGACATCCAGATGAAGCTCCTCTCTCCCTTGCCTGACTATCAAAATTGATGCCGGCTGCTTCAAATTTGCTTTCTAGAAAAGGAAAAACACAAAAAAGTAACTGTTCATTTAAGAATGACAAATTACCTTAAAACTTCAGATTTCAGAGAGAAATCTGGAGTTAACTGAGGTCAGAGTAAAAGAGGTATCTTTGCCCAGCTATAACTCTGAGTAACTTACTTCCCATTGATCCTCTTCTTCCTTTTGGTCTAACTGATCACTGGTGGAAGGCTGGCCTTGGAACCTGTGTGAAAGATGCTGCTGGGTACTTGTGGGCCACTCCTTTTTCCATGTTTCTGCTGTCAAAGCAGAGGATAGCTGACAGAAATATTTTCTCTAATGAAGAAGATTTAAAAAAAGAAAGTAAATTTTCCAGATGTGGTAATATGCTGCTGGTAATACTTTTAACAATTACTATGAACACTAGAGTTCTGAGAAACCGATCAGGAAACTATCTTCTACACCACGGATCTCTAAATCAGCTACAATATAATCCTTGCAACTTCTATTCCAAGTAGCTCTAAGTAACTAACCCTAAGTAGCTCATTTCTTCTTATATCTCCTTTCTACTTTATTTTACCTGCTCTTTGGGTAGAAAATCCTGCTTCTGATTTCTCCATAGAGTTTTCTGGTCTTTAGGAAGAACACACTGGTCTCTGGGAAGAAAATCCTGGTCTTGACATTTGGGTATTATACTCTGGTGACTGGAGAGAAATTCTTGGCCTTTTGGTACAAAATCTTGGTCCTGACATTTAGGTAGAATACTCTTGTTTTGGGAAAGAACACACTGGTCTCTAGGTAGAAAATCCTGGTCTTCAGGTAGCAAGTCTTGGTCCTGACATTTGGGTAGAATATTTGGGTCTTTGGGAAGGACATACTGGTCTCTATGAAGAAAATCCTGGTCTTTAGGTAGAAAATCCTCATCCTGACATTTGAGTAGAATATTCTGCTCTTTGGAGTAAATATGCTGGTTTCTAGGTAGAAAATCCTGGTCTTTATGTAGAAAACTCTGGTCCTGATATTGGTGTGGTATATTCTGGCCTTTGGGGAGAACATGGTTGTCTCTGGGTAGAACACCCCAGTCTTTGGGTGGAAAGGCCTGATTTTGGGGTAGAAAATCCTGGGCTTCCAACTCAATAGGTTCATTGTCTAGCTTGATACTACAGGTTTTTAACATAATGCCCTGAGTTTTTCTCTTAATAGCCTGGCCTTCTGGCTCAATGGCTTGGCTTTCTGGCTCAGCAGACTGGACCGCTAGCTCAACAGCCTGGGTATCTGGCTCAACACTCTGGACTTCTATTAAATCACCCTGGGCTTCTGGCAGAATATTCTGAAGACCCTGAGAATGCCACTGATTAGGTTCGTTCTCTTCCATCACAACACACAATGGATTTTGGAATTTTACTTTCTAAAAGAAAACATAAACACCAAATATAAAATGTTAGGTAACAGCAACACTAGGTTTTCCATGAGATTCCTACAGTAATCTAAAAATAATATGGCAGTCAAAGAAATCACTAAAATAAAATGTGAAATTATAGTCTTTGCCCAACTAAAGTTTGTCTGTATTTTTTACCTATACCTTTACAAACAGTGTATTGGAAACTAATTTACCTCTTGGATTGGAGAGGGTTTCCTTTTACCATTTGGAAACACTGCTGCCATTTTTTCACTTACAGTTTTAAAGGATGCCAGCCGGTGACGTGCCAGTTTCATGGTCTGACTAAGCTACCAGCAAAAGGAAGCAAAAAGAAAACAAAATAGGTTAAAGTCTTAATACCAAATGTACTAAGTGTTGCAACCAGAAAACAAATCCTTATTATTAAAAACTATCAGACCTAGGACAAGAGGATTATTTACAAAGGAAACTTTGATCTGCTGATAGTGTTTAACATAATTGTAGTTATATTAAAATAATAACTTGGTAACTTCAAAATTGATTTAAGGACTGTTAATCAATTTTTTAAATAATGTATAGTTTATAATAAGTATACGCAGAACTTAAAGTCTGAATTAATACACTTGAAATTACTGAAGTCACATTCCTTACAATCTATCTATCTTTTCAATAAGGAGTTATTTCTTCAACTGGTCCTTGCATGCCTAATTGTTTTGATCACTCTTTGTTAGAAGACTCTTATTTCTAGTTCCCTAAAACTTTTCTTTTCCCCATTTACACGAATCCCTTCAACCCCAACATTTGAAAACTACAGTCTTTTCTCAGCTCTCCCTTCCTTCAGAAAGCCTTCCTAAGTTAACTTAGAACAAAAATATATCAAAAAATTTTTTTTGTTTGTGCTTATTCCTTATCTCTATCTAGTAACTTCAATATAAACCTATCTTGATTTGTTATTCAGAGGAGCATGCCTATTTTGTATCTTTCAAATCTGCAATTTATGTCTCATTTGAGGAAAAGAAGGAAATGAGCCATGTACCATTTTTTAGGATAAGCACTGTGTTGGGCAGAAGACAAGCATATGGCCATACTACTTAGAGAAAGTATGGTAAAGCCAGGGCCACTTTTACCTATGCGTTAAAATTTTAATGATATCAATTTTCCCTTGGTGGGAAATATAGCTATAACTTATAGATATAACCAAAAAATAGTTCATGATTTAATAACAAGTTGGAGACTAAAGAAAAAAACCATCTTATCATCAACCCTGTTTTCTTTTTTTGGCAGAGGGTAGTGCTGGGGATCAAACTCAGGGCCTTACACTTGCTAGGCAAGCGCTCTACCACTGAGCTAAATTCCCAACCCCAACCAACCCTGTTTTCTCATAGTACATCATCTGCTTGGTCCTTACATTTAGAGATCTACACCTCTAGCCAGAGAAAGCTTAAAACATTACTCTGTTCTATCAAGAGGGGGACTTCTAGATTTGGTTAGTTGCAGAGTAAAGGGGTCAAAACAGTTATTCACAGTGTGAAAGGAGATATATGAGCAACTGGTGTTATAAAAAAAAAAGAGCCTTGAATTTGCCTACTTTTATTAACTGCAGCTGCAATAGATGTTATTGCCCCACATCATGTCAACGAGATTCGAAAGCTCCATTGTAACACATTTAAAATGGAGGTTCAGTATCTTCATTTCCCAACAAGTCCTAACTTTAGAGTCAGATAGATTATAGTCCCTAAAACAGGATATTTCAACTAGTCCAGCAGTCTGAATATGTATTATATTTGTTCTGTTTCTCTTTTGTTGCTGTAAGTCTTCACCAAACCTCAACTTTATAAAGCCCTTTCAGTGACCTGCTAATGAAGACTACAATCCCTAGATCCTATAAATGTTACTTTATAGGGAAAAAGGACATTTGGAGGTGTGATTAATTTAAGGAAACTGAGATAAGGAGATAATCCTGGATTATCCAGATGTAATAAATACCCCTATAAGAGAGAGGCAGAGAGAGTTTCAACATACAGAAAAAGGTGACATGAGGATTCAGGTAGAAACTGATATGTTGTGGCCACAAGTGAAGGAATGTCAGGAAATATCAAAAGCTAGAAAAGTCACGAAACGAATTTTCCTCTAAAACCTATGGAGGGCCCATGGCCCTCCTGACATCTTGATTTTGATTCCGTGAAACTAATTTTGGACTTCTGACCTCCAGAACTGTGAAATTAAATAGTTCTGTCATTTTAAGCCATTACATTTGAGGTAACTGGTTATAGCACCAGAAACCAAACTCAAAATAAGAACCAAAATTAGTATTAATAAGCACTAAATAAAAATATAGAAAGCAGAGGGATATTAGTATTATAAAATTATGTGATAATTAGAATGAACAAGTATATAAATACACCTCTCTTATTGTAAGATAATGGTGATCATGACAAATGTGTATGAGATTGTATAGTATATATATGCATTTGCAGGCATACATACATATGTGGATGTTTAAAAGTACATTTATGAGCTGGGCATGGTCACACATGTAATCTCAGCACTCTGGGAGGCTAAAGCAAGACGACTGAAAGTTCGAGCCAGTTCAAAAGCTGGGGACGGAACCCAGTATAAAGGCTGTAGATCAGTGGTGGTAAACCTATGGCATGCATGCCTTGGTGGGCACACAGAGCTTTCTCTGTCAGAACGGGAGCCAGGAGCCAAATCGCCCCAGCATCACCCCAGCAGCTAAGCATCAGATAACACTGCACGCAGGGGCCATTCGCATGCTCTGAAAGGAGTAGCAGTGCCAGGCGATGACATTACAAGTCACCATTGATTAGCTGTGACTCATCTGAGCTTTTGCGTGGACGGTCAGTGTGCTGCCAAGGATATTTGTATATACTTGCTTGGACTGACTGTGAGTTTTAATATTCATTTTTACTAACACAAGATTTTAACTTTGAGTTTTCTTAGGAAAAACTGAAATATAATATCTAACATTTAGCAAAGAAAGGTTCTAATTAAAAGCCTGAGATTCTTTTAATGTTGTGCTGTCCCCCTGGCATATTTGAATCTGCAGCATCATGTTTAGTTGTTGGTGAAAAATTTATGAAAACAAGAGCAAGGATATATATATTTGGACTGGCTGTGATTTTAGCAGAAGCCGCCATAAGGTACAAAATGCATTCAGATGCCTTTTTCAGAGCAAGCTAAAAGCTGGTGGTCCGTGAAACACTGCCCCCTTGTGCTGGTGGACAGCAAATTCAAGGGGAACCCCAGCTGAGAATCACTGCCATAGACTGCTGATTCAGGAAATATCCAACTCTTTAATGTTAACTAACGGTTTTAGCTATTTTTGGTATAGGGGCAGATTGATATTGGTTGCTTCATTTCTTAAAAAAAATTTTGTGTTTT
>PVJO010019721.1:21560-33729 GCA_004026905.1 Hystrix cristata
GCCAAACACCCTCACTGGAAAAAGGATAGCCTATTTAACAAATGGTGCTGGAAAAATTGGCTTACCACATGTCGAAAACTAAAACTAGATATATGTCTCTCACCATGTACTAAACTCAAATCAAAGTGGATCAAAGATCTAAACATTAAAACAGAAACACTAAATTTACTGGAGAACAGAATAGGAAGAACCCTCGAAGGCACAGGGGTAGGAAAAAAATTTTATGAACAGAACCCAGACTGCAAGGGAAACAATACAAAGAATCAGTGCTTGGGACCACATGCTATTAAAAAGCTTTTGCACAGCAAAAGAAATCACCAACAGAGCAGGGCGAAAACCCACAGACTGGGAAAAAATTTTTGCTAGTTATCCATCAGACAAAGGTCTAACAGCTAGAATATACAAAGAACTCAAAAAAATTAAACCTCTCAAATTTAAAGACCCAATCCAAAACTGGGCAACTGAAATGAATAAACATTTCTCAGATGAAGAAATAAAAATGGCAAATAAATACATGAAAAAATGTTCAACATCACTAGTCATCTGAGAGATGCAAGCCAAAACAACGTTAAGATTCCACCTCACTCCAGAAAGAACCGCATATATGGAAAAAATCAACCAATAACAAATGCTGGAGGGGCTGCAGGGGAAAAAGGAACCCTCCTCCACTGTTGGTGGAAATGCAGACTGGTCTAGCCACTGTGGAAATCAATATGGAGAGTCCTCAAAAAACTACAACTGGAGGTTCCATTTGACCCAGCTATTCCCCTACTGGGGATCTTCCCAGAAGAATTAAAATCGTCATACCATAGGGACGTATGCACCGCCATGTTTACAGCAACACAATTTGTAATAGCTAAATCTTGGAAACAACCTAAATGCCCAACAACCAATGAATGGCTAAAGAAAATGTGGTTTTTTTACACAATGGAGTACTACGCTGCCATAAAAAAGGATAAACTAGAGTCATTCATATATAAATGGATGTTCCTTGAGAACATACTTTTAAGTGAAATAAATCAGACACTTATGAGTACACATCGAATTGTCTCTCTGATATGAGAAATCATAACTGTAAATAAGGACAAAGAGGTGTAATAGATATTATATAAAAGGAAGATAATATACAAAGGAGAGGAGTACTAGAAAGAAAGAAGGGGAAAAGCAGAAAGGCAACAAAAGAAAGAAAAGGGAAAGGGAAAATATGGAAAATTATGAATAAACCTGCTATAAATAGGGAAGGAGGGAACAGAGGGGAGGGGTGGGAAAGAGTGGAGAGAACCAAGATGCATCATATACAGGTACAAAATAAATGTGGTGAATGTAACCATTATATGTAAAATGTACCAATATATGTTCTTGATTTAAAATAAAAAAAAAGCAAAAAAAAAATTTTGTGTTTTTGTAGACTCCAAGTTGTGAACAGCAAAAAAATGACTATAGCAAAAAAAGCAAAACTAAAAATAGACAGTAAAAGATCATTCCAATAGGCCTGAACAGAGTCATTAGGAGTGACTGAACACAATGGGAAAGTGTTATGTTTGCTGGGTAGCGAAAATGTTCAGTGTCACATATCAAGTGTCAGACGGCACTTTGACACCAACCACAAAGTGTTGCTGAACTTGGTAAAACTGAAAGAGCTTCTTGAAGAGAAACTGAGGAAATATCATTTCCAGTATCTTAGTTTTTGCAACTTTCTAAAACAGATCATCTGACAGCTGCTAGCTTTCCAATTTCACTGTACATAGCAAAACATGGTAAGCATCCCTCCGATGGGGATTTTATCAAAATGCCCATGCTGTCTGGGAGTAATGGTCTTTTTCATAATTTCTCAAACAAGGATAAAATTATGCAATGCCTCTCTGAGATGTCACTTAGCAGAAATACTGTTTGAGTCCTATACATGGTAAGTGATGTTAAACAGCAGCTCACCACTGACTTACAAAAGGCAGCCTGCTACTCCATGAGCTTGGATGAAAGCACAGATATAAATAATTATATGAGGTGGGGATCAATTTTGTGTTATGCTGTTGGTGACATCATAAGAGAAGAGCTGGTAAAACCAGTGTCTTTGCTTGGAAGAACACAGGGATAGATATCTACAATGCTGTGATGAAGGCATTTTTGTCACAAGACCTAAGACCAGAAAAAAATCGTTTCAATTACTAGTAACAGGGAACCTTGCATGATGGAGACATCTGATTTCATGAAGTTCTTTGTTAAGGAAACAAAATATCCAGTCATTCAGTTTCTTTGTAGTATACATCAAGAAGCTCTTTGTGCCAAGGTAAGCAGCAAAAAATTAGATGACATCCTCAAAGATGTCACCAAAATGGTGAATTACATCATGGCTCATGCTCTTAATTTTTGACAGTTTCAAGCACTTCTTGATGAGGCTCAAGCACAGTATAATACTTTACTTATGTATAATAATGCCTAGTGGCTGGCTGAACAGAGGATGAGTCCTATAGAGATTTGTAACCTGCTTGGATGAAGTTAAGCTGTTTATGAATGAAAAAGGGAAGGAATATCCGTAGTTCACTGATATGGTCTGGTTTACCAACCTCATGGTTTTTACAAAGTTTACCCTACACATCAATGTACTGAACAAAAAACTACAAGGTGGAGAGAAAGAAGCAGAAAGGATGCTTTGTGATATCAAAATATTTGAGAGAAAATATTTCTCATGTTTTCAAGAGACCTTGAAAGTGGGCAACTGAAATATTTTCCAACTCCAAAAATGCATTTAGAAAATTCTACATTTGCAGACAACCCTACAAGCCATTAGGAAATCTACAAGGAATTGTTTAGCATAGTAGCAGTTGCCTGTGAAGGAGAATTTTAGTAACAGATTTTTATAGTTCCAGAAGAGGGAGACAACTCTGTGTTTTTTACTTCTCCAGACAGAGCCAAATTTGAAGAACTTGATCTTTCCTGCTTATACTGGTTAGATTTTGGAAATCTGGAAATGGAACTACTGGAATTTCAAGAAAGCTCTGTCTGGAAAAATAAATTCTGTGACCTGCAAGGAACACTTGAGAAGACAGAGTGTGAAGGGATGACAAAAGACAGCATAACTGGTAGTTCTGAAAATGAGATCCCTAAAGTATGGAATTCTCAGCCAAATGATTTTAAGTCAATCAAAGTACTGCTCTAGGTACACTCACCAACACTTAAAAAAAAAAAGTACATCTGAAAATGTGCATGTGTTTTATGTGTATAAATACTCAAAATATAAAATTTAATGAAGTCTTTTTATACTAGGATCTTATTCTTTTCTCATTCTTTTTATTTCTTTTTTTTTTTTGACAGGGTTGCACTATTTAGTTCAGGTGGGACTTGATCTCACTGCAGCACAGGCTGGCCTTGAACTCACACCCATCCACTGGCTTCCTGAATGCTGGGATTATAGGCATGTGCCACCACACTTGGCTTGGACATTCTTTTATAGCCGTTAATTGTTATTACTAAAACTCTGACCAAGACTTAAAAATTCCCTGATGAAAATGAATTACTAATAACTGCATAGAAAACCTAGCAAATAAAAAGTAATTATGAACATATACAACTCACGTTGAATACAATAATTATGTGCTGCAAACGTGTACTAATAACAATAAAAATTAAAAAAGAAAAGCCAAATAACTCCAGATAAAACAAAAAGCCATACACAGAAGGAAAAGTAACCATAGTTTACTACTCAGTTTGGCTATGATAATTTTTTACATAGTCATAACCATGTAAATATTGGATATGAATCTAAGCAAAAGTCTAACTATAAAAAGAGGGTGGGAGTAAAAAAGATACATATGTAATAACAGGAGGGGAAAGAAATAGGACTAAATCCTTATCTCGTGGCACATCAATAAAAAGCTTAAATTTTAAAAATCAAGGAGCACTACAAGCATATTACTTAGAAATATAAATGTTAATAACAAAAGATAAAAGTATAAAAAAATTCGAATAGTCTCTTTTGAGGAGGGAGGAACAAGGGAGTTTGCAAAGTATTTCTGGTTTTTAAATTATAAACACTGTATACATCTATTTTTTTTTTAATTTTTAATTTTTACCAGTAAATATTTGCAGTACATAATGATTACATTCATTATAGAGAATTGGTACATGTATATAACACATCTTAATTCTTTTTTCCCCCTTCTCTCCACCCTGTACACATCTATTATGTGTTTAAAGTACGTGCATATATAATTTTGATAACAATAGAAATGTAAAAAGAAACAAAAATCCTGGATAATTTCCCTCATAAAGCTACCTCTTCATATACAACAGAAATATGTGTATATATGTTAGGCTCTCATATTGCATATGTAAATATATATACTATTTCAGACCTCAAGAATATTCTACAGAACCCAGGCCTAAATTTTCCTTCTAGCCAGTAGGAAAACTATTACTGACAAAACTTCACTCACACTGACCCCTGGAGATGATATCCTAGATGTACCAAGCAATTGATCATACTGTCTTCTAAAGAAAACTGCCACTCCACAATCCCTAATAAAGGGATGTCCTTTGGCAGCCTCCTCCCTAGACTTAGCTGGTTAGAACAGGTGCTGCCTAAAAGTATATCAAATAAACAGAAATCTTGATGCAATGTTTTCTACGTACAACAATGACATAAAGGCCTATTGTAACAATTAACGAAAATTGTCACATATTAAAATCCAAAAGTAAATATGATCACATTAAAAAAAAATTTAGCCAGGTGTGGTGGCACACACTTGTAATCCCAGCACTCAGGAAGCTGAGGCCAAAGAATCCCTGAGAGTTTGAGGTCAGCCTGGGCTACACAGTAAGTTCAAGGTCAGTTTGAACTATACAGCAAAACTCTACCTCAAAAAATGAAAAACACAGGGCCTGGGGATCTGGCTCAGTGGTTAGAGTGCTTGCCTTGCAAGCACAAGACCCAGAGTTCAATACCCCAGCACTGAAAATAAATAAATGAATAAATAAATAAATAAATAAATAACACAATAAAACTTGACAAATATAAATATCTACAATAACACTATTCATGGTTCATATATTTTTCAATTCTTTTTAATTTGTTCACGTAATTTTAGTTAAGGATCAAAAAAGATGGAGACTATATTTATATAAATGAAACAATAATACTAAGTAGGTTAATAGGAAAAGACTACAGATAAGACCTAACATTATAGAAATTTCCCCTACTCTATTGTCACGGTGGTCTAATACCAATTAAAAATGTGTGTAATGCTATAAAGACCTACCTGAGCTGAGCACAAATGGCATAGGCCTGTAACCCAAACTACACAGGAAGCTAAGCCAGAAGAACCATGTTTCCCCCAAAATAAGACCTAGATAGAAAATAATCATCCTTGAAAACTAGAGATTGAAAATGTCAGCCCCAGTCAGCCTACTCTTGCCTTATCTGCCATCACTATTCTCTTGTTTGGTGCTACTCAGTTTTAGTACCGTAAGACTTAGGTCTGAGAAACACCTCCATCTTGGGCAAACAGGGAAGGCTGGTCATCCTATGAGAGCAACTGGAGCCACCAAGTTAATGTTTAAATGCTAGCATAAAGGTCAAAGATTCCATGCTATTGACACCAGTGAAGCTACCTTATATGCAGAAAAATTCTCAAGTTGCAGACTCTTTAAAGGGAGTTAGGATTTGTGTGAGATTATGATTCTGCCTCTATTGATCCACGTATATTCTTAAACTTTCTGGTTGCTTGGGTTAGCCTGAATTCTTGTAGCCAAAAGAGCCTAACTATAACAAGTTTTTTCAATGATAGATTATAGAGAACTTAGCAGGTTATTTTACATCACTTAAACCTTTATGTAACTACAAAAAGTAATTATTTCCATTACATTAAAAAGCTGCAGGACAGTGCTGGAGTGTTACCTACCATGTGTGAAGTCCTGGGTTCAATTTTCAGTACTGGAAAGAATAGTATAAAAAGCTAGAAAATTGGCATTGTAATGAGAGAATAAAAATAAGGTAGTAAAAGGTTCAGTGAGAAACAAAAAGCTGAGATAAACCAGGCTGGAAAAGAGAGAGTGATGAACTGAATAATCTATAGATTAAAAAATTATTATATGGTAAGAATAAAACAAATATAAGTTGTTCTTCAATAACTGCCAAAACAAGGTAATTAAGGGCATCACAGAAACTCAATCCCTAAAGATAAATATCTTTACAATAAAAGAAAGAGCTGTTTCTATTTTATATGACCATAAAATTGAAATTTCTAAAGTTAGAATCTGGTTTCTAACTTTAGGTGCCTAATCTTGTTTGATCTTTCAGCCAGTAGGTAATACTACATATTTTATATGACCATAAAATTGAAATCTCTTTCCATGATTCTAGTTCCCAAATTTAGGAACCTAACCTTATTTGATCTTTGAGCGATAGGCAATACCAAGTACTTTTAAGTAGAGAGTTGGGTAGGGATACAGAATAAGAGTGATCCTAGCCAAATCACTATTTTTTTTTTTTTGAGACAGGGTTTGCTATGTAGTTCAGACTGGCCTTGAACTCACAGTGACTCTCCTGCCTCAGCCTGCAGATTACAGGACTGGTGGGATTACAGAAATGTGTCACCTCACCTGGTTTATAGCCAAATTATATATGAAACACAATATTGTGTTCAGTTCTTGGGGGTCATATTTGAAAAGAAATTGAAACAGTAAATAGCATTTAGAAGAAATCAAGGCATTAGGAATGTAAAAAGTCCAAGGACAGAAAAATAATTAACTACAACTAAAGACCTAAAGTGCTCTTAGATGATATTTTAGTTTTTATTACTTGAGAAGGTAAAACTAAAACCAATGGATAAAAATTACAGGGAGAAAAATTTTGACTAAATATATTGAAAAACTGTCATAATAATTTCAAGTCCTCTAAAAATGAAATGAACATTCTGAAAAAAAATAGTAGGTGCTCAATACCATTCAAGTAGAACACTAATATAGATAATATATATAAAACATTTAATAAACATGTCCATATAAATATATGTATACTATTACCCTACTTAATAAATATATATACATATAAAATATGTATAAAATTTTTTTCTTTTCAGTACTAGAGATTGAATCCAGAGTTTTGCGCTGAGTTACATCCTCAGCCCTTTTTTTTTCATTTTTTATTTGGAGACAGGGTCTCACTAAGTTGCCTGGGCTGGGTTTGATAAAAGAATGCTTTACATAGAGAGAAAGGTTGGATCAGTTCAGGTACTTTTTTTAAACATTCAATTAAAAGCTTAAATAAATCCAAACTTATGGAAAATGTCAAAGATATACAGAAGTAAACAGAATTCTGTGTGTGTGTGTGCGTGTGTGTGTGCGCGCACGTGCATGCGTGTAGCACGGGTGGTACTGGGTACTGAACCAAGGGCCTTCGCACTGAGCTACATCCCCAGTCCTGTTTGAAAATGTTTTATTCTGAGACAGGGTCTTGTTAAATCACAAAATTGCCCAGACTGGCTGGGAATGGTGGGGCACTCCCATAATCCCAGCACTTGGAAGGCTAAAGCAGGAGAATTGCCATGAATTTGAGGCCAGCATGGGCTACACAGTATGTTAAAGGCCAGCCTGAACTAATAACGAGACCTTGTCTCAAAAAACCAAGGACACCACTACATGCCCAGCCCCTTGCAGGTGCAAGGGGGATCAGGGAAGCAAGGCCCCTGCCTCCAGCCCAGAGGACTCTAGAAACACGTGCCTCGCCCCATGCTAATTGAAAACCCACTGGAACCCCATACCAACAACAGGAGGACCTGGGAACCTGGGTATGGGTACCCAGCCAATGCCAATGGCTGCTGGGACCTGTACCAGACCTAGGAAGACCCAGGAACAGCATGCCCCACCTCCAGTTGCTGGGTTCTCCACAGCACAAGGCAACAGACTTGATAATCAACAGACCAACCTGACTGAAGAAAAGACCAACGATCAGGGGGAGAATTTCGCATCAGGACTGAAGTGCTACTCTTCCACAGAGACCAGATGAGAGACAACCTTGGGAGACAGGCTTAGAGAGGGCAAGACCTAAATGGATATCCTGAATTCCCTGGAAGGCCTGGGCTTGGAACAGGAAGGTCACAGAGCCTATATTCTCTTGTGAGAAGCCAGGTTTGACAGGAGTAATTGTCACAGGGCAGTCCTGAAGAAGAAGGAATTTAATCTAGTGCTGTTTAAACTCTGGTATTGCTGCCAACATCCAAGCAGAAATCAGTACCTTGAATTACTATACATCAAAGGAGGGGAGCTAATTATCTTCACTAAAATGAGTCTTCTTTGTTTGGTAAAGGGCTGTTCATGAGTGGTTTCTAGGGTTTGTCAATATCTACTTGACATTTGATGACATCGCCGTCGCTGAATTTACTACCATCAACAAGGTAATATAGTAATGGCCAGAAATTGATTTTCCTTCTATGTCAAGACCTAGATTGCCTAGGCGGGTGATAACAATACTGTGGCTCCAAACTCCTGAAGAACGGAACACTGGGCCAAAGAATCTGCAAACCCCAGCACAAAAAACAAACAAACAAAACAGAAATGTGAAAAAACAAAGTAACAAAATGCCTCCAAAAACACTCAACTCCCCCAAAATGAGTATAGGGAGTACTGAGGAGTAAGAAATCATAAGTTACAGGGCAGATAGGTCTGAAAAGGTACCAATGGAAGTGAAAGAGTTCTCTAAGATACCTGGCAAATTTAAAGGAGATATAATCACATATTGACCATAATGAAACAAATGATCAGCGAGTCTAAAGAAGACACTAATAAACAGCTAGTGGAGCTAAAGAAAGAGATGCAAAACATGAATGCCCAGCATAAAAAAATACAGGAGTCTATAAGAAAGCTCCAAACAGAAATCCAAGACATCAAAAACATGATTGAAAGTATGGGTAGCAGAAGTGACCAATGTGAAGACAGAGTGGCAGACCTAGGGGACAGGGCTGTGGTCAATGAACCATTAATCAGAGATAGTTTAAAAACAAGGGAATATGAAAAAGGACCCAACGGCTCCTAAATGACTCAAAGAAGACTAATATAAGAGTAACTGAAATTAGCAAAAAATTAGAAGACAGAACGAAGGGCATTAAAAAAACATGTTGGCAAAAGTAATAGCATAAAACTTTCCAGACACAGATAAATGAAATATAAAGAATCCCAAATAACAATGATCAAAAAAAATCACTCCACAGCACATAATAAATAAAATACCAGAAATACAGTACAAAAATAGAATCTCAAAGGCTGCTAGAGAAAAGCAATGAATCACTCATAAAGGAAATCCTATCAGAACTACAACACATTTCTCAACACAAACCTTAAAGGCAAGAAGAGCACGGAAATTGTTTCAAGCTCTTAAAGAAAACAACTTCCAAGCCAGACTGTTGTATCTTGCAAACTTACCTTTCAAAATTGATAGAGAAATAAGATTACTTCCATGATACAGAAAACCTAAAGAAATTCACGACCACCAACTCAACACGCCAAAAAATTCTCAAGGACATCCTAGAAGGAGACAATGAAGCTAACAATGATGAAAGGTCCAATAAAATGAATGTGTCAAAAAAAAATGAATACATCAGGTAGGGCTAGCAATTAAGTAGAAGGGAAGAAAGCAAAACAGCAAAAGGAAATTAATATAATCACAGGAATAAGTCAACATCTATCAATTATAACTATCAATGTGAATGGACTCAACTCGTCTAAGACACAGATTAGCATTTCTTTTTCAAGAAAGAAAATCCAAAGGTGTGCTATATATAAGAAACACATTTAACACAAAAAGAAATTCACAGATTAAGAGTCAAAGGATGAAAAACAATATTCCATGCAACGGGAGCCTGAAAACAAGCAGGAGTACCTATTTCATTTTCAGGCAGAGTAGATTTCAAGCCAAAGCTGATCAAAACAGGTAAAGAAAGACATTACATACTATTGATTAATGGAACTACTCAACAGGAAGGGATAACAATTACAAACATACATGCACCAAACTATGGTGCACCCAACTTCGTAAAACAAACTCTAGTGGACATGAAAGATCAACAAACATTAATACCATTATAGTGGGGGGACCCATTATCACAAATAGACAGATCAACTAAACAAACAAAAAACCAATAAAGAAGTATCAGAGTTGAACCAAACCTTTCTTTTTTTTTTTTTTTGTGGTGGCGGGGATCGAACTCAGGCCCTTGTGCTTGCAAGGCAAGCACTCTAATCACTGAGCTAAATCCCAGCCCCTGAACCAAACCTTTCAAGAAACAGACCTAAGAGATATATACAGCATTCCAACAACAACAGAATACACATTCATTTTACCCACATATGGCACTTTCTCCAAAATAGACCACATATTAATGAATAAAGCATGCTCAAGCAAATGCAAAAGAAGCAAATTTTTACCATGCATATTATCACATCACAATGCAATTAAGCTAGAAATCAATAGCAAAATAAACTACAGAAAATATACAAACATGTGGAAATTAAACAACACACTCTTGAATAACCAATGGTCACAGAGGAAATTAAGGAAGAAATAGGATAGTTCCTAGAATTAAATGATAAAGCAAGTATAACATATCAAAACTTGGACAAAAATCACATCATCATCTCAACAGATGTAGAAAAAGCCTTTCACAAAATCCAACGAGTTTGTGATAAAAACCCTGAAGAAAATAGGTATAAAAGGTCTATATCTCAACAAGATAAAAGCCATGTATGACCAAGCTACTGTCCACATCACATTAAATGGAGAAAAGCTGAAAACCTTCCCTCCAAAATCAAGAACAAGACAAATGTGTCCATTATCACCATTCCGGTTCAACATAGTCCTTGCAACATTAACAAAAGCAATCAGGCAAGAGAAAGAAGTAAAAGGTATATGTACAGGAAAAGATGAAGTCCAAATATTATTATTTGCAGATGACATGATCCTTTAATTACAAGACTATACCAAAAGACTCCTAGATTTGATAACTAAATTCGGCAGTATAACAAAATATAAAATAAACACATAAAAATTAGTATCATTCTTACACACTAATAATTAACTCACTGAAAAAGCAATATGAAAACAATACCTTTCACGATAGCATCAAGAAAAATTAGAAACTTAGGTTTTAACCTAACTAAGGAAATGAAAGACTCATACAATGAAAATTACATCAGATTGCAAAAGGAAATCAAGGAGGACATCAGAAAATAGAAAAATGCTCTTTCTTCCTGAATAGGCAGAACCAACATAATCAAAATGGCTATCCTTCCGAAACTGATATATAGATTTAATACAGTTCAAATAAAAATACCAACATCATTTCTCATGAAGCTAGGGAAAATGATCTTAAAATTTATGTGGAGTCAGAAGAGACCCAGAATAACAAAAGCAGTTCTGTATAACAAAAGCAAAGAAGGTGGTATTACAATCCCAGACTTGAAGTTATATTACACAGCTACAGTGATTAAAACGGCATGGTACTGGCACAAAAACAAGCATATGGACCAATGGAACAGAGTAGAAGAAGGAGAAACAACCCCAGGTACATACAGCTTTTTGATGTTTGACAAAAGAGCCAAAAATATACATCAGAGAAAAGATAGCCTCCTTTTTCTTTTCTTTTTTTTTTTTTAGCCTCTTTAATGAACAGTGCTGGGAAAATTGGATATCAACATGCAGCAGATTGAGTCAAGACCCATACATCTTACCAAGTACTAAACTAAAATCAAAATGGATCAAAATTCTAAAAGTTAAAACAGAAACAACCTGCTGGAAGATAAAATAGGTACATTGAAGACACAGGCATAGGCAGAATTTCTGAACAGAACCCAGTGGTACAAGAAATAATACCAAGAATAAGAAAATGGGATCATATCAAATTAAAAAGCTTCTGAATAGTAAAGGAAAAAACCAACAGGATGAAGGAACAATCCACAGAATGGGAAAACAATTTTGCCAGCTAGTCCATGGACAAAGGACTAATATCAAGAACGTATAAAGAACTCAAAAACATTAGACACCCACCAAAATAAAAGACCCAATCAAAAAACAGGCAACCAAAATGAATGGACACTTCTCAGAAGAAGTACAAATGGCAAATAAATATTTGAAAAAATGCACATCATCACTGACCATCAGAGAAATGCAAATTAAAACTAC
>PVJO010019722.1:0-33603 GCA_004026905.1 Hystrix cristata
AAAAAAAAAATAATAAAATAAATTTGGATGCATCATGTCAATACCACTTTCTTGCTTACATGAAAATGATCTAAAAAATAAGGTGAATGATACAGGAAGGGTGGCATGCACCTGTAGTTTCAGCTACTCAGGAGGCTGAGGCAAGAGAAACACTGGAGCCCAGGAATTTGGGGACAGCTTAAGCAACGTAGTGAGACCCCATCTCTATTTTTTGTTTTGCTTTGTTTTTTGAGTTACAGTCTCACTATGTAGTTCAGTCTGGCCTTGAACTAATTATGTGGCCTAGGCTGTCCTCTAACTCAAGGTGATGCTCCTGCCTCAGCCTCCCAAGTGCTCAGATTACAGGCATGCACCACCACACCCAGCAAGAACCCATCTCTAAATAAATAAATTAAATTCAGATGAATGAATAGAAGGCAGGTAACAGTAAGTAAAAAGGCAAGGCAGTGTCTTTAGGATCATTTAGGACCATAGTAGTGGATTGCCCCCCAGGAAAGTTCTAGAAAAGTAGCTCTTTGGAAACTTGGGAAATCTAGGCTCAAACAAATGGCAAGGAATTTACCAGACCCTGACTCTGGGGGTTCCAGCCTAAATGGTAATAAGAGGTAGGAGGCTACAAAAGAAAAACTGACTGTCCTTCTCATTGAAATAAAGTGTAAGGTACTTACTATAAATGCAAACATAGACAGTCAACAAATATCCCATTTTAAAATCTCTTCTCTCTCCCTTTGTCTCCCTCCATCCAGAGGTAGATGAGGATAGCAGAGTCAGCCACCTGGGAGGAAGAAGGAAAAGAAGCTTTTGCCTTTTTGTCTTGCCCGCCTTGTCCCCAGCTCAGTACAACCTGCAGGTCTCTGTTACCGGCTCTGGAACTATGTTCTGAAACAGGACGGGGACAGTCAGACAAAGCAGCTCCTCACTGCTTGCCTTTGTCCACAAACACAGGCATTAGAGGATAGTTAGGGGAAGGGACTTGCAGAAAGAGGTGGCTACATTTTGAAGTACTTGGTTCTTTGTTTTTCTGCATTTCAATTTCATTCATGTTTTTGCTTATAATGACAGAGATGTTGCTCTGTACATAAATTTGTCCTGAAAGTGATTATTTTAAGGTTTAAATATGGTTTTCTTTATTGCCAAAGGCTAAGGATAATAAGTAAAATGCGAATATGATCTGTAATGAACAAGGACAAAATAATTTTCCTTTTCTCTTTTATTTATGTCCTGGTTCTTAAAAAGAACTTTTCATTCATACTATGTCTTTCTGTCATATTTCTTTCTTGCTTTAATTTTCTCACCATCTATACTTCGTAATGTGACATAATCTGGCTTTCATCCCACTATTCCACCAATAGTGTCTTAATTTGAAGGAATTTACATATTATCTAATTTAAACTCCTGGTTTTCAAAATAAGAAAACCTCAGCGGCTTTAAGTGGGTTGGATTAAACAGAGAGAGCAAGGACTTAGCACACAGACTGCCATTTACTGTTCTCTGCTCATGGCAGACATTGATAATCAATTTTGTATTCTGTCATTCCCAATGAGTGCCATGCGTCTTCCTCATTAAAGCTCTGTAGGCAGCCATCCCTGGCCCTTAATCACACAAGGCCATGAACTTGTAACCAAAAATATCAAATCAAGGACAGTTATAAGGAGTTGTATTTGACCACAAGCCATATAAGTAAGAGTAAATTGTGAAAGGAAGAAAGCAAAGGCTTCCCAGTATTGAGTTGAGAGTTGAGGTATGAATAAAATTTAAATAGGAAGAAAGTAAGGGGGTGAGATTCCTTTGAGAGGAAACCTATAAGCAAAAAGACAGAACCAAGCACTTAACACTTGGGCTAGAGGAGATTCTTTAGGTTGGAAAATAGGAAAAGATACTGGAATGATTTACTGGGATCAGGAGTAGATCTTAAGAGATCTACTAAGAAATAAAATTTTGCCCTATGGATTGAAGACATGAAAGTTTTTGAGCAAGGAGATGTTTTGACAAAATCATCATTTTAAGCAGAATAATTCATTGGTAATATGCTAGAAGAACTGATGGGAGAATAAAGCACATTGAAAAGCAATTCCGTTTCTAGGCATAGGGAGCTAGGAATTTGTACTAAGGGAGTACCAGCAGGAAACAAAAGAGACAATATCAAAGATGGCAAAAAACTCCAAAAGGAGAGAGAGGACGTAGAATTTGATGACCACATGGACAGAATAGTGGAAGAAAAAAATAATCTTCCTTAGGTGAATGAAGGTATCTTCAAACTAAACAAATCAGAGGAAGAATGAGCTAATTTGGAGAAAGGTCGATCCCTGTTTCAATAGGTACCATTTCAGATGACTCTGACATATACTTTTTCTTTTGCAAGGAAAATGAAGCGCCTTCATTTCTTTTAAATCTGGGCATTTGGGTGATTTCTTGAAATTCTAAGCCTTCTGAATATGGTCATGTAGCAAGTTGATGTCTTTTTTTCCTTCTTTACAAAATATTTTTGTTTTTGTTGCTCTTACATTTATGGTTTGGATTCCTTTAGTCTTATTGAACCTTTTTCATTTTGTCTCAAGAAGGTTCAATCTGGCATATCAAACAAGATTTCCACAAAGGAGGTATCTTACTTTGTTTTCAAAGGATGCAAGGTGTTGTCAGCCGACTGTCTAAGTTACTGAAGCCTGGGGGAATGCTGCTCTTTCGGGACTACGGAAGATACGATAACACTCAGCTTCGTTTTAAAAAGGGTAATAGTATATTCACTTTGGGGTTATTTTCATGTATTTTAAAGAATACCTTGTTTATATTTCATGTCAAGTTGTTTGGATTTTTGTTGTTTTGTTAAGGAATGCCAAGGGTTTTTTTCACTTTTTTTTTTTTTAGGGCATTGTTTATCTGAAAATTTTTATGTTCGAGGAGATGGTACCAGAGCATATTTCTTTACAAAAGGTATGCTAATCCACAAGAGGAAATAATTAGCTGTGAAAACACTCTTTGGTTATTATTTGCAAAGAGAAACTCAAAAGCTATAAAGATGAGGCTTTAGTAGTTGATTAAACATCAAATATCTTCATACTTTGGTGCTTGTAATCTACATAAAAATTTGAAAATGGCCTTCTTGCCTTTTCATGTTTTTCCAGTTAAAACTGCTTTAAAGAGTCGCTTGTTCTGCTCTCATAGTCAAGTTCAGGTATGGTGTATAATTTTAGAGATGTTGTTAGCTAGATAAAAAAAAAATTGATAATATAACACAGCCAAATGAGGGAGTCTTCTGAGTTTACAGAAAATTACTTATCTCTAGTCAATTTCTCATTTTTAAAAAAGCATTTCTGACAGTACCAAATGAACCCTACATTCAAGGATTTCCCCAAACCTTTGTAATGTGCCATTTTGGGTCTCTATAAACCAACAAAAGCTCAGAAAGGAAGCATCTTTTAAAATGCCAGCTGCTTAATAATACCTGCTGTGTTAGCCTGTTTATACTTGGTATACTTTTGTCTGAGAAGAGACCCACTTGGTTTCATAGGTTTCCTTCACCCAGTTGTGTTAGGCGTTGTTTCTTGATGTAAATGCAATTTGCATGTTTAATCATTCCATCAGTATTCTGTTACTCCTTACCTCCCCCCTCCCCAGTCACATGTCTTGTCTTTGATTGCCACTTTTGTCTCAAAGGGGAAGTCCACCATATGTTCTGCAAGGCCGGATTACATGAAAAGCAAAATCTGGTTGATCGTCGCTTGCAAGTTAATAGGAAAAAACAAGTGAAAATGCATCGAGTGTGGGTTCAAGGAAAATTCCAAAAACCATTGCACTGAACTCAAAATAGCTCCAAACTCGTATTTTTCACTCTTTTCTTGTGACTGTCATATGTACCATACTAAGACATAAAACCAGAGGACTCTGCTGTTTAAAGATTCCTAAAAATCTTTTGTTTGTCAAAAGACAATGAGAAAAAAAGAAAAAAATTTGTGTTTCTTGGTGTCCTATCATAGGTGAGCTCTTTGTGCATTTAAGCACATGTAAGCAAGCTTGTGTGGGTTTATTACATCTAACCATTTTGTTTGTTCTTTGAATCTTATAAGCATTCAATTAAATTACTAATATAAATCAGATACTTTTGAGAAACCATAACCTGTCACATTTTAAATGTGGGAAAAAACCACCTTATTTTTATACACACTTATCATCTACTTTATTTAAAGCATTTCACAAACAGTTGAACTCTCCCTCATTGTTATCTAACACCAGAGAGGCAGTACGCCTTCTTTCTAGGGAAAATTACAAGCCCAAGATTGAAGTGAATTGTTTTTTATTTTGTTTTGTCTGTTTTCTCCAAAACTTTTCATTTCTTTAATTCAGAGACTACTGTCTGAAATAAAATTTTAATTTCTTTCTTTCCTAAAATTGAGGAAGTATGGCCCATGCTAGCATTACTTTCAGGCTGTTCTTAGATGTTTAACTTGTTGTAAGCTGTCTTTAAGACAACTGTCGTGCTCAAGAAAATTCCTCATAGGAATTGATTTACTCTGTTGCCTCAAAAAGGACAATTAGAAATTGATTTACTCTGTTGCCTCAATAAGGACAAATGTTAGCTTACAAAATGGACTTTGTTTTTTTTAAAAAATAGAGTTTCTGAGATTGGTCTTTCGTTATACAAAATGTCCTAAGCACTTACATTGTACTGAATTATATGGAATAATACAATCAAAGAAGATTCAGTCCTGTCTTCAGTGAGCATAGGTAGAGTTGAGCTGGCAAAGCAAAAAATCATGACATAAAATAACTTATGACTAAATACTCCAATGAGGAACTAGCTAGCTAGTGAACTTTGATTGTGAGTCACAGAATTCTGGAAGAAATGGGCACTTTCTTGAAAGGATCACCACTGGAATAATTCAATATCAACTGTTTTTCCTTTTTGAATCACTTGAAATTCAGTTTCCTGGAAGAATGCAGTCAGTCCAACTTAGGTCATAGATTCATCACTCAATAGGCTGAGTCAGGGAAGCTTAATTGATGGTGCCACCAGAAAGGATGGGGCCAGAGAAAGTTCCTCAGGGGAAAATCACAACACTGTTACCAGAAAAGAAGAGGAGGGATGTTGCTTTTTACCATCAAAACATCATATAGTGGTGATAACAGTAGTCATAGTTCTAAAGAGAGAGAGCAGCTGTGAAAAGGAATAGGGAAGAATTTGGCTTCTGGAAGGAGGTAGGCTACAGGCTAGCCCTTGACCTCTGTTCTCAGAATATTGTGAAGATGAGTCTGTCTAGTGTGGGATGTTAATGATGAGGAGCAGCAGAAAAAAGATGGACAGGGAGAGTCAGCTTGCAAACAGCGTACAATAGCAGGTATACTGACTTCTGGTTTCAACCAGCGCTATCTGAGGTTGGTTGGTTTCTGTTTCATCTCACCATGATGTTTCATAAATGTATTTAGACAGATTTGTTGAAGAGTTGTCTGCAGAATGGAATGGAGTAAGATCAAAGATCAGTGACAAAGAAGACCACAGAAAGGTTTTGCATAAACTTGCCTTGGTGGCAAGTCCTCACAAGTACAGTTATGAAGATTTCTATATAAATATGCATACATTAGTAAATGTAAAAGTCAAAATTTGCCTGAGACTCTTAACTCAGTTTTGTTTTGTTTTGTTTTGTTTTTCTGTGGTGCTGGGGATTGAACTCAGGCCCTTGTGCTTGCAAGGCAAGCACTCTAATCACTGAGCTAAATCCCCAGCCCCAACTCAGTTTTATTTTATAATTAAAGTGTGCATTTAAAAGCCAAGCTAGTCATGAAAGTATTGCATACAACAAGGGCAGTTTAGATAACTTAATGTTGCTATGGGAACCCCAGCAGATCTTCTTGTGTCTCCACTTAAAAATCATGGCCCAAGGTGGTTTTAAAAACAACAGAAGGTAAAATTATTCTCACATTCTCACACATGTAAATTGTACTGTCTCAGTTCTAAATAGGAGATTCAAGCCAGCCTCTTGACTGGCACAGTAAAATTCAGCTTCATGTCTTTCTATAATGTATTACAGCATGTGAGTTAACCTTTAGAAGCTTCAAAAATACATCAACCAAATTTGGACTGTGAGACACAAACTGAGCTGTCTTGGGCTCTGTCCAGCATAGACATCCTATTCCACATAGCTCCATAGCAGGGCCTTTCTTTTCGCCACATCCTCTTGTCCAGTCAGTCTTTGTCTCCTACCCTATCTGTGTCAGCCTCATCTATAGGGTCTGCTGCTGGACAAAAACAATAAAAAAAAAACAACCAAAAAAAAAATTTAAAAATGCAGATTTGTGTGGAGAATGAAAAGAGAAAGACCTATCTGGAATTTTACCTGTCAGTATTAAGAAATCGTGAAATGTTGTGTGGCTTAGGCAACCTCTTTGAAAATCATAAATTATTGCAAATGTTATCTGTTTGGGCATTAGCTTAAAATATTTGATAACTGCATGGAATTCTAATTTTCCCCTCCCATTTGTAAAGCTAGGGCCATCTGGTTAGGCAGAGTCTGATGTTTAGAAATTCTAGCTAGACATGGTGGCACACAACTGTAATCCCAGCACTCTGGGAGATTGAGGCAGGAGGATTGCAAATTCAAGCCTAACCTGGGCAATTTAGCAATTTAGCGAGACCCTGTCTCAAAAAATTTAAAAAGGGCTGGGTTCATAGCTCAGTGAAAAGATCCTGAGTTCAGTCACACACACGCACCCGCACGCACACACACAAACACACACACATTCCCCTTCCTCTTGCTCCTCCTCCTCCTCTTATTCTTCTTTGGGGGAGCTGAATTTCAACAAGACTGTTTTCTAACAGAAAAAGGTATATTCCTTCATCTTCTAACATTACAGAAACAATGAAATATGTTAAAATACACCTCCATTTTTCTCTACTTCTAAAAATTAACTTTTGAGCATTGTCCAAATGTAAAAATTCTCACATGAAGAACTAACTGGTTCAGAAGGTTGTGAGAAAGTCAAGTTAACAGTTTCTATTATTATAAGTTTTGCATTTAGTATGTCACGTTTGTCTACATTGAAACATCCAGTTAACATTGACTTCTGAGAACTTATTTGCTTTGCTTGTTTCAGTTCCATATGCTTTGTCTCCAAATTGTGAACACATCTTGGTTTCTACTATTATGTAATTCTAAATCATTGCTATACTCTAGTTTGTACATGAAAATTCACCCGTCTGCAAATAGCTGCCTTTCCGAAAGCAAAACATAAAGCCATCTGAACCATCTGGATTGGTAAATTTCAGGTAAGTTAAATTCTTGCCCTAAGACTCTATGCTGTATTCCTATGGCTTTCCAACTCATCAGAGTTCTGAAACCTTAATATATCATGCATTGTTACTTCTAATTGGTTCTAGTGTTTATTATGCGCCTCACAAGTGCAGAGGACTTCACATTTGCATAGTTAATAGACCTCTTTCAAAGCTTCAGCTCCTCCTTCCTGCCTCTGTTAGTCATCAGTAGACTGCATGTTGTTGGAGCTATTTTCCCCACTTGTGAAAGTGCATTGTAAATTCTAGAGCACGAAGTATATATGTGAGGTATTGTTATTAATAACAACATTCACAGACTGCAAGATAGCACACACAATACTCAGCAATACTTTTTCAATACTTTTATGAGAAAGTATTGTAGAAAAAGTATTGGCTAAGAGTCACACAGGAAGACGTACATGGGTCCTAGTCCCTACTGATGTGCTTAGCTGGTTTTCACTTGGCTCTGAGTGCTTAGTCTTGGTTATACTGTGCACTGTACTTCATTGATTCTCAAGCTCCTATGTAGCTATTTACTAAATGAGCCTGGGACTCAGAGATATTAGGTCACTTGCCCAGGAAGCCACAGCTACTGAGTGGCAGAGCCAGAGCACAGGCCCAGAACTGTCTGATTCCCACACCTCCATTCTCATAGCTGCACTTGTAACTGATAGGCTTGGGTGCTGCTGGGGAAGGTGTTGGAGAAGAAAGAGCTCCTGAATGAAGCAGACAACTATAGCAATTGGCAGGAGTTTGGATCAGACAACCTTCAAGGTTACAGCTTAGTCCAGATCATTTTATGAAATAAGTAGGTCGCCCTTGTCCACAGTTTAAAATTGGAAAATAAGGGAAGGAAAAGGAACTGAGAGGAATGACAAAGCAGAATGCTTTCAATCAGTTCTTTTCAGCATTCTGCATATGCTCACTTCACTCTTGCCCCACCCCCAGCATTGGACTTGGCAGCCCTCCTAGCAGAGCACTCATCACTTGCATGCTCCTCACTTACAGAAAAAGCCATTCTGTGCTGTAAAGTGGGGGGAAAGCCCTTAAAATGTCCTCCAAGGGATTGGGCTCTATCATCATCTAAAAACAGGTGAAATCAGGAGGTGCCAGTAATAAAACATGAGTGAAAACATCTTTATTTAAAACATTGTATGTACATGAATGCCACATTAATGCCAATTCAAGCTTAAAATGTTGAACATTTCTTGAAATATGGTTTGGGATTTGAGAGGCACAAAGGTACCTGCAAGATGTCTTTGGTGTAGTTATAAATATAAATAGAAGTAAAATAACAGTTGCATCTTAATTTGTAATGAATCTATATTGTGGCCTCGGAGCTACAGAGAGTAGTAGCTCCAAAATTTATCTTTCGTTAACATATGCCTTAAATGACAGGGAAGAGGTGTTGAAGACAAAATTATTTTTTCCTATCAGTATGAATCAGCCGTAACAAGCAAGTAATAATAGTTCTGTGAGTGAGGGCCCACAGAGGGTAAGAAAAACAGCATCGGGTGGAAAAAGCAAGTGTACCTGCAGGAGATCCTGTGGCCCCAGAGCAGAGTTCCCTTGGACTCCACCTGCCAGGGACTCAGACCACAGTGACCCCTAACTCTGGCGAGTCAGGTTGGCATGAGATAGATGGAGCACATTAAAACCTCCAGATGGTCAAAGACAGCCCATCCTCAGCTGCAACTGAAGCTTGTCAGAGGCAAGTTCCAAGGTACCACTACTTGGCTAAAAGCTTAAAACAACAGCTTTTGATTCTCCAGTGCCTGTGATTTCACAACCACTTAACCTTTAGCAAGGAACAGCTAAAAGCAGGTGAATGAATAAATAAACGTTAACATTACATAAGGAGGGGGGAAAATCAATACTTTAGGAGCATATTGACTTCAACTAGTCACGAATAGTGTCCAGGTAGCTGTGTCCTTGGCATCCCAGGGATTTGTGTCTTTAACTTTGATTTTCTCCAGCAGGTAGGCACTAAGTAGAGCCTGGGCCCCAGTGGGAAAAAAAAAAACAAAAGAAACAAAAACTGCTTTTCTATCAGACATCACCTACCAAATAAAATGAGCCATTGATTGCCTCCTGACCAGCCAGCCCCAAGCACCGTTTCTCTTACTTGAGCTGGTGGGATATGTAGTCCAGGAAAAACAGGAATTTTGTTTTGCTTATCAAAATTCTTCAGTAGTGTTCTCAACCCATTGCTCCTTTTCGTAACACTTCCTATTTCATTGCCCAAAAAGCAGAAATTAATTTTTTCCTCAGTTACTCTTCAGATACCAAGTGTTATTTGTTTCAAAAAATACATTAGAAAGGGTCAGTCACCCTCCAAGTTTTAAGGCTTTTTATTGGGAAAAAGCACTAAAATTGTATGACTTCCTAAAATTAATGATGAGGCATTACTGAGTCAATTGCATTAGTGAGTTTTAATTTTTTTTTTTTAATGCTCTGTACTTAGCACAAGCAACACCATGCAATTGCTGCCTCACATCTCTTGGCTCCTGCCTCCCAAGAGGACCATGTGTTCCTCCTGAGGCTGCCCAGCAGAACAGCATGATCCCTTCCCGTGTGTCTTCAGTTGTGCCCTGCTCCCTCAGGTGAGCAGAGACAGCAGCCCCCCAAGCAGTATTCGGAACTCACACTGAAAATCACCTGAAAGAAAATGGCTAAAATTGCCAGCATTGCATGCTGCATGAAGCAAAGAAGGAATTTCTGCCTCCAAGGATAATTGTTTCTCTCTTTGCTCATCCTTTCTTCACAGCCCTCATTTATTTTAATGCATATATTCTACTTTGACTTTCTACAAGATATTTTAAAAGGTTAAAAAAAAAGATAAAATTCAAGATCCAGAATAGTATTTATCTACTCATCCTTGCCGTGAATGTATGCTTAATCAACCAGTCTCTCTAAAAGTTTCTTCATTTGCAGCTTTGTTTCCTAATAGAACACTTGGGCTCTGGAGATTAGTGAGACAAAGCTTCATTATAACCATCCTTGTTTTACTCCATTTCTTGTGTGCTTTCCCTTCCTAACTCGCTCTCCAGGTGCTTCTTTCTCTTGCCAAATAGTGCAAGGAAATACTTTTGCAGATCTTTTGTTTACTTTAGAAAAAAAACATTGATCCAGGCTTTCCCATTCAGGAGTGCTGCTCATTTCCTGACTGGCCTTTAAAGTTTGGCTCAACAGCAACTTGGGGGTTTGTTTGCTACCCAGAGTGAAAGGAGCTGGGTGCCCAGGAGCCCCAGGCTGAAATCAGATTAGGTTCTGCTCATTCTCTGGGTAAGCAAATGTGCATTTTCCTCATCATTTTTTCCCATTCCTCAAAGCTGTGATATACAGTCATTTGGCTTTGATTAAAAATACACACACACACACACATTTCTGACTGACACACAGTAATTATACCTATTTATGGGATACAACTTTGACTCACCCTCACCCTGATGGGGATCAAGCCCAGAGCCTCATGCTTACTAGGCAATGTTCTACCACTGAGTTACACCCCCAACCCATAGCTTTGGCTTTTTAAGACATTTTAAGCCGTAATGACTTAGGCCTGTAATCCAGTCTACTTGGGATCCAGTCTACTTGAGGCAGGATCACAATTTCAAAGCCAACTAGAGCTACTTAGCAAAACCCTGCCTCTCAACATTTTGAAAGAGCTGGGGGTATGTCTGAATGGTAGAATGCTTGCCTAGCATGTGCACAGTCCTGGGTTCAGTCCACAGTAATTATTGCGCATGCACACACACGTTAAGAGGGTGGTTTCTCCTCCAAATGGATGTGAACCCTGATCATATGCACAAGAACATTCTCGGGAATAAAGAAAGATCTACTTCTGCTGTATGACAGGCTGCCTAACACACACAGGGCTTACCTCTACTCCAGTTCCATTGCCAGTTGCCCAGGGTGGTACGGGAGGAACTGGAACATCAGGAACATTTGATTTGGACTACTTGCTTTCTAGGTCCCAAGACTATTGAGCTGATGAATCCTTGGTAAAGACATGGTTGAATATTTTCTTGTTCATATCAGTTTTTAAAATCTTTGTGCTTCCTTCTCTTTGGCACATTTACATGATTCTAGTTATGTAACTGTATACTATAATTATGTTTACATATGAATATAAATTACTTTTAGTTTATCCTACTTTGGGGAATTTATTCATAGTTTGTCATGAGGTCAATAACTTTCCAAAGAGACAAGGTAGCACTTGTACTTTTATATATTAATGTGTTTTTTTCTCTTTACATTAAAAGATTTTGGGCTAGGAGAGTTGAATGATACATAGAATGAAAGTAGAAAATACCAACAAATCAGAGATTTTACTACATGTAAAGTGGGTATTAAGGGCTTAATCTGTAATATACAGTAATATGGCCAATAAAATACCATATTCAAGGGGGTATAGACAAAGATCTTGGCATAGACAAGACCCAATTGAAGAAGTATGCCGTATCACCCGGGTGACAAAGAACCCATGGCCAGTCAGTCCTCTGAAGCTCCGTTGGGCACAGTGAGTCCCTACTAGGACAGGCTGCCAGCAGAAGTGGGCAGCACTCTGCCTTAGAGAGAGTAGGTATATTCACAGGCCGACTGCCCAAATATTGCCCTAATGACCCAAGGAAAAATTCAAAGTCAGGGAAGATTGTAGCAAAAGTGACTTGTAACTAAGTCTCAGGGAACCGACAGTAAGCTTAAATGCCCTCTCCCTGAGCTCGGAAGAAGAGCCTAAGAAAAAGTCTGTGCTATGCTGAGCCATGGAAATAGGAAAGCTACAGAGACCAGGAGCTTTTTTCCTGCTTATCTGAATTACAGATCTGGAACAGACATGACTAGTAGGACATTTTGTTCTTGATACTTAGAAGAGCCGAGGCTCATCTTTATCTGATTCTTTCTCTGATTCTATAGCCTTTGGACTTTTGTGTTTGTTTTCCATCATGATGTGTCACATGTGTGAGTTTATTGATCTGACATAAACCTGGAAAGATGGAACACAGCTTTTGGAGAAATGTACTCAGGTAAGGGAGGAAGGACTTACTGGCCAAGAGAGGTCATCCTCATTTCCCAGTGGGAAGGAGGGAAGTCTGGCTCCTGCTTTGCAGACAAGAACAGTTTATGTATCGGGTATAATGAAGTCATCAAGTGTTTCAAGCTTTTCTGTCCCACTGTAAGGAAATAAAACAGATGGCAAGACCAAAATCCCCCTAAACAAGACCACCATGTGGAATCACCATCATCTGATTAGGTCTAAGAGAACCCCAGAAAATAATATCCCTGCTCCTTGCTTAAATTTTAAGCCAACAGAAGACTAAGATGTCAACAGATGAAGATTAAAATGTCAGTTCAGGGGCTGGGGATTTAGCTCTGTGGTTAGAGTGCTTGCTTGGCAAGTGCAAGGCCCTGAGTTTGATCCCCAGCACCAAAAATAAAATGAAATGAAATGTCAGCTCAATAACTAATGAAGCTGATGCTAGGAAAAAAAAAATGACTTGGGATCTTGAGATACATGGAAGCAGTTGCCTTCCTAATACAGGTCCCCAGAATCAGGATCCATAGCCTGTCAATCATAGAACTCTACTCACATGAAGCCTATTACAGAGCACTGCCCTCTATAAGAAAGAGTGAAGAGCTGATTCATCTCCCATTCATATGTTAGATAAGTCAATCCACTCTCCCAGAAACGAGGAGGGCAAGATAATGAAGTCTTATTTCAGTTGCTGTTCCTCCATACGGCAAGAAAGAACAGGCATGGTAATTACCTAACCCTGTCATAAGTGCTGAGTAAGGCATAGCACACAAGGCTAGCACAAGATGGAGTAGACTCTTTTTCCTTTGTAGCTTGCTGGATAGTCTGCTCAGAGAGACACACTATCAGTGGTCCTTGAGCATTTACCTATGAGTCTGTGGCAGCTCGTTTGGGCTGTAAGCATTTGCCTTAATGATGAATGGAATCGTAGGGTATGGGCTGACACAGTACATGATTAACGTATTGGAACTGCAAACAAAATGAATTTCCAAAGTTGTAGCCACTGACTTATTCTGGGAACCCTACTACACTTATATCTTTGCTAGGCTGCTAAATTAATGGCCAGGAAGTCTAGCAACTCTGCCTAGCACCATTTCCTCACTGATTCTAAATGAATGGTTGGCTCTAGACCAGTACTTCTCAAACTATCCTGAGTGAAGGACCAATTAGTTGTTGCTTTTTGTTTCATTTTATTAGCCAGTCTGTCACAGACTAATATTTTTTGCAAAGAACAATAAAGATGAGTAACTAGAAAATTTTTTAAAACAAAGATCTACTCTAGTCTCTGCCATTTTACTTTCTGGTATCTGACCACGACCATCACCACCCACACACACAACAGTCTCTCCCTAATATCATCTTGTCACCAAGTGAGTACCACTGAAGCACCAGGCTCTATTCTGGGGGAATGAAGGGATAAATAGCAAAAAATAAAGGGACCAAGTGCAAAAAATAGGCAATATACGAGCCCAAAATTTTTAATTAGAGTCAACAGATATAAAATTATTTGGTTTCTGTCCTTACCTAGTCAACAGGGCTGGTAATAACAATTCATTGATCAGAACCTGCCCACAATTTAAACTGCTTTGCTCTAAGCTACAGAGATTAGACTAAACATCTGTTAGATCCTGGTACTTGTCCTGCTCTGCTTACTGAGCAGTTCTCTCTTCTTACCTCAGTGTCTGCAGTGCCAGGGCCTAGGCTGTCGCACCTAGAAAATATTTGGTGCAGGTGTTCTGTTACTTATTCCCCTTTTTTAAAAACTTGACTTTTCGTGAATATGAGAATGGTGCAAAATAGTTTCTGTGCTGACTCAAAATGGAAAGGGAGATGGTTTTATTTTGTTGAAGTCAAAATGTGTGTGTGTGTGTGTGTGTGTGTGTGTGCGCGTGTGCACTCATGAGTGTGGGGGAGTGTTTCACTGAACAATAAATGTTGGGTTGGTGCCAAACTCGAGGAACATGGAGAACTTGGGGAAAGGCCAGAGACAGATAAAAGATTATTAATAGTTTGTTTGGGCCATGATTAGAGGCTGAAGGAAATGTGTTTGTTTAACCTAAAAGGAAAGTATGCCAAAAGATGCAAATGATGCCCTCCAAATAGAAACAGGTAAAAAGTTCTCAGGGAAGAAACATGGGGCCCATTTTAGACAGAAATCCTAGCTTCAAAACTGATGGTCATTGGGGATAGGGATTTAGCTCAGTGGTTAGAATGCTTGCCTAGCAAGTGCAAGGCCCTGAGTTCGATCCCCAGCACAAACAAACAAACAAACAAACAAACAAACAAAAACTGATGGTCATGCAACCTTAAGGAAGATATTTAATATTTCGAAGCTTCAAGGTCCTCAACTGTAAAATGGCAGTAATGCCTGCCTGTGGATTGTTGCAAGAATTAAATATAATGCATATTGAATGCTAGGAATGATCCTGGAGAAGATGGGTGTTTGATAAGTGAAATTTGTATCCTTGTCAATAGATTATTTTGTTTGTACAATGGGTAATTGGATGGTTTATATTAGGTTTCAGCTTGACTGGTAAAGCCTTATTTCTTGGTTGGTCTATGGCAGTGTTTCCAGAGGAGAATGGTGTGTGAGTTGGTGAAGTAAGTTGGACAGATCGGCCCTCAGTGAAGTATGGACAGATTCCTCAGGAGTGGGCATTATCCATGGCTGGGGGCCCAGAGAGAACAATGCCCAAGGAGAGACCAATTCTCTCCTAAAGCTGGGATACCCAGTTTTCCTAATAAAATCCCCATGTGTGTGTGTGCGTGTGTGCATGTGCACACACGCACACACATGCATGTAGTGTCTCTCTCCGGTGAACTCTTACTAATACAGGTGGTGATTTTCTTAGTTACTTTCTTGTCGCTGGGACACAATATCCAATACCTACAATTTAAAGGAGGTAACGTATATTTTGGCTCACAGTTTACAGAGGTTTCATAGGTAGCTGGCGGGCTCCAAGGAAGGGCAGCATGGCAGAGGGGCCTGGCAGAGGAGGCTTGCAGGAAGCAGAGAGCAGTTGAGGAGGAGGGAGGGAGATAGACCCTGCCAGGCTACAAGCCCACTGACCCACCTCCTTCAACCAGACTTTACCTCCCAACATCACATTTAGCTATAAACTCATTTGTGGACAAATCCACTGATGAGTATCACACACCCATGATCCTATCACCTCCCAAAAGCCCCACCTATGAGTGCATGAGGTTTTAGAAGTGGGAGCATCTAGATAGAAACCATAGCGTGATCAAGTCTTTGCTTTGAGAAGAAGAAATGAACTCTTCCTATAGTATAAATAATTTAGCCATAAAAATATCCTGTGAGCTGGGGATTTAGCTCAGTGGTTAAAGTGCTTGCCTTGCAAGTACAAGGACCCGAGTTCGATCCCCAGCACCAAAAAAAAAAAAAAAAAAAAAGTATATATATATCCTGTGAAAAGTTTTCTTATTTCAGAAAGTCATTTCTGTTTCCTTGGTTTGTGTTGAATTCAGGTCAGTAAACATTTAATAAGCATCTACCATGTGCCAGAAACTGCTAGACACTGAGGAGAGTGAAATTAATGTGACTTGACTCTGCTGTCTAGATGCCTACAGTTCAGGATGGCTGCCCATTTGTCTGAGATGTGGTAAGCACCTCCTACTTAAATCTTTGGCTCCATCAGGCTACCATCAATTGACCACAATAGTTTAGTTAACCCCATTATATCAATAAGTATCATCTTTTTTGAGGCCCTTTGCAGGGCCCTGCAGGAAGAAGTCTAGTCAGGTGATACCCAGAAAAAGCAAAACAAAGCATGTGAAGCAAGTTCTCAAGGTTTAGCTCCTGTAGCACCTACTCTCTGGCATCCAAGGTCACTTTTAATAATGCTGCCCATGACTTCATGCAGATCACCTCCTGCCACAGCACTCAGGGTTTCCTCTCAATCCTGCAGAACCCTCCAGCATCATCACAGTCCATCCAACTGGTCACAACTGATGTGAAACCTGGGCTACTTTGAAGAGATCTGCCAGATTCTTCTCAGTAGACCAAAGATATTTTCAAAGCTTCACCCCACCATTACCATTCACCTAGAAGGTCCTCCAAGCATAGGACTTGATCTGTCTCACCTGCTGCCACAGTTATCACCTGATCCTCACATAAACTCAAAAACTAGCCCTTGGGGAGTCTAGAAATACATCAACAGTGCACTTTGCATACATAGTCAATTAATTTTGATAAGTGTCAAAATAATTCAACAAAGGAAGGACAGTCTTTTCCAAAAAGGCGGTTAGGAAATCGGACATCCACATGCAAGAGGGTAAAGCTGAACCCTTATACCAGATACAAAATTTCCATCAAAATAATTACAGCTGGGCATGGTGGCACACATCTGTAATCCCAGCACTTGGAAGGCAGAGACAGGAAGATCACAAGTTTGAGGCCAGCCTGAACTATAGAGGGTTTAAGGTCAGCCTGAACTACCTAGTGAGTACATAGTCAGAGACTGTTGCAAAAAAAAAAAAAGGATTAATGGTAATCCCAGCGCTCAGGAGGCTAAGGCAGAAAGATTGCTCAGAGTTTGAGACCAGCCTGGGCTACATAGTGAGTTTAAGCCCACCCTGAATTACAGAACAAGACTTTGTCTCAACAAAACAAAACAAAGTAAATTTGAAGCCTAGAACTATCAAACTCTTAGAAGAACACATAAGGCAAAAGTTTATGACATTGGGTTTGGCAATGATTTCCCTGATACGACCAAAAGCTAGGGCAATAAAATTGTACTACATCAAAACACCATAGAGAGGGCCTCAATCAACAGAGTAAAAGGCACCCACAGAATGGAGAAAATATTAAAAATTATACATGTGATCCATGTTTAGAATCCAGAATATATGAGTTCTTACAATTCAACAACAAAAGCAACCTGATAGAAAATGAGCAAAAGACTTAAATATACATAGCTCCAAAGCAGATATACAAATGACCAATGATGTATGGAAAAATGTGTATGTCATTAGTCACTAGGGAAGTGCAAATCAAAACCACACTGGAATAACACCTCACACCTGTTAAGATAACTACTTCAAAAAAAGAGAAAATAGAACTGGGGGGGTATAGCTAGCCTAGCATACACAAGGGCCTGGGCTCAATCCTCAGACCTAAAAATAAAATAAAAAACCAAGCATTTGCAAGATAAAGAAAAATTGGAACCTTTGTGCACTATTGATGGAAATGGAAAATGGTGTGGGGGTTCCTAAAAAACTAGTTACCATATGATTCAGCAATTCTACCTCTAGATATATTCAAACAAATTGAAAGCAAAGACCTAACGTGATATTTATGTACTCATGCTCATAGCAGTGTTAGTCACACTAGCCCAAAGGTAGAAGCAACCCAAGTAACTGTCTAGACAAATGGATGAACAAAACATGGCCAATACATACAATGGAATATCATTCAGCCTTTAAAAGGAAGGAAATTCCAACACATGTTAGAACATGGATGAACTTTGAAACCATCATACTAAGTAAAATACACCAATCACAAATGGACAAATTTGAGTGCTTGGATGAGATGAAAAGTGGGCTAGGTGCAGAGTTTTAGTATTGCAAGTTAAAGTGTTATGTAGATGGGTGGTAGTGAGAGTAGCACAACAGTGTGAATGTATGGAGTATTATTGCAGTGTACACTGAAAAACAGTTAAAATGGTAAATGTTTATGTGTACTTTGCAAGAATTAAAAAAAACAACAACAAAAAAAACTAGCCCGTTTTCAAGCCGGCCTCCCCAAATCATGAACCTGCTGCCTTCTCTCTGGTTCCCTGCCAAAGTGCACTTTGCATACTCACTACCCTGTTTCCCACCATTCTCCTCTCTACCCACCCTACGTGGACTCTGCCTGGCATACACTTCTGTTGTCCTGCCCAGGAGAGAAGACATAGTGAGAAGAGAAGCAGAGCTCCCACTGCCATATTACCTTCTGATAACCCTCCAGCCCAAGTGTGCTCTTGGATCATCACACCACTTTGCCAAACAGACTTAGGAAATTTCACACCCTCTCATGGTACGACTGGGAGAGTGGCACAGGAGAAACCCAGCTTTTGTTGAGGGCCCAAATGAAACATTTAAATCATCACCTTGCTTCCTGTCCTCTCGCCTCTGGCCTTTTTACCAAAGTGCTCACTTCCCTTTTTCTTGTCTTGCATGTCCCTTCAAAGCTCACCTTATCCATTACCTCAGCTTCTCTGCGATTTCAACCCAGATGTCACCTCCACTCTGCCGCCTAAACCTTGGTCCTGAGCTCCAAAGTGAGTTCAAGGCCAGCTTGAACTACACAGTGAGACCCTGTCTCAAACAAACACCAAATTGGTTTGCAGACTGTAGCATCAGCATTACAGGATAAGTTGTCAACAATTCAACATCTCAGGCCTCAACTGGACCTACCAAATCAGGATCCCCAGGTAACTCATATGTACATGTTTAAATTACTGTTGTTGTAAAAAGCCTCTAACTGCCCCTGTCAGAACAATGGGTCTCTACCTTGGTTGTTTATAGAAGCACATAGGAAACTTTTTAAACCTACTGGTTCCTGGGTCCTACTGATTTCATCCATCTAGGGAAGTGAGGCTGGCCATAAGTGATTGTTATTCTCTAGAAGATTTTAAGGTTTAGTCAGGGTTGAGAACCACTGACTTAAAATATAACAAAGAATGCCATGGATTATGAACTGGTTTTTAGTTGGGAAAAGCAGAGTGAGATTATTAAATTTGAGTGGGTCTTAACCTGAATTTGTAACTAGTAATGTGAAAATACAGTTTACATGTAGAAGCCATTTCTCCCCTAAAAGTTTTCCTCTCTTAGTCCTTATTTTTCTCTTATTTTCAATTTACTTAGTCCCTAGGGGATCCCAACAGCCTTCTTACCCTCTACCCTGCCACCAAGCCTAGGCAGAAGGTCGTGCTCCTGCCCCTGTGCCCGCAGCCACAGCTTCTGCTGCACAGGCCAGGTGTAGAGCATGGGGCGGGGGAAGCAGCCATCACTGGCACTTTACCTGCTCGTGCTGTGTGTGGTCGATGCTTCTAGAGACTCGCTGGGCTGAAGTCACCTGCCCAAGTGTGTTGGAATCCCCACAGTAAGCACATAGTGGCCATGACCCACACCCAACTTGACAGTTTTGGTATTCCTGCCAATCCACAACTTCCACCATTTCTTTAGCCTCCTTCCATGGTTTTTTTTTTTTTCCTCATGTATCCTTCCAGAGAACCCAATCAGAATCTGCCATAATCTAAGTGAACTTAGAGAGAGTCTCACCTGCAACACAGAAGTCCCTTTTCCTGAGGACATGCTTTTCTTTTTGTGGTCACAGTTGGGTAGATGAGGGTCTCTCTGCAAAGCTGTGTAAACATTCGTGGATTAACTCATATTCTTCATTTCTATCCCACTAACTAGTTTCAAGAAGTTTAAATAGATTTTTTAGTCAGTGTTAGAAAACCTTCTTAAAAATTTTTTGAAGGTGAAATTCAATTTAATCGATATATCAAATCTTAATTGAATTCCTGCTGTTTCCATCACTGGAAAATGACTAGCAGCTTTCCCATTGTTATTGAAATACTCATCTTCTTTATAAATATTTTGACATTTCTTGAAATGCCAAAAATATACATGATGTGTACTATATTGTCAAGAATTGAACAGGGCTCTTGTTCTGGTTTAAAGCTTATTTCAGATGGAGAAAGAAGGTAGTTCATACTGCTGATAAGGAAGTAGGATTAAACAAATGTAATCATTTTTATCGACATGGTATATTTCAAGTTAGGGTCTTAACAACCTAATTCCCCTGCAGGAAATTTCACCCTAAATAATCGAGAGTCATTTTGGAGTTAAGTTCTGGCTCCAAATTAAATATATGTCTTTGAGGAAGTCAATCTGTTTCTGCCTCAGAGTATTTATCTGTAAAATCAGGACATTGCACCAAGAGTCTAATAAAGTTTCTTCAAGCTCTGAAAGTCAGTGGTTCTATGAATTCTCAACAAAATTATGGATTACCAAAAGGCAGAAACAGCATCTTCTATTTTTTCCCAACTCCTGATTTTGCCATCATATGGAAAACAATGAAAATAAAGAGAATTAAAAATAGAGAATAAATGGACTTAGCATTATGCCATCTGATATCTCAAGTCTTCATCTTATGTTCCTTTCTATCCTGAACATATGTATACATAATTTTACATAGTTGCAATCATAAAACAGGTAAAATTTTATTTTGGCTTACTTGACTTAACATTATAACCTTTTTATATAACCATTATCACTCATAGTTGTAGTTTTAATAGTTACATAGTCTCTATTGATGTACACATTGGTGTATGATGTTTATTTACAGGTTCCCTATGCTTGGAACTTTAGATTGCTTTCAATATTTGATAACATAAAATGCAGCAGCAAATTTTTATTCATATAGCTCCCTCCTTTGAGTAACTTTTTAAGAATACATTTCTAGCAATGTGATTCCTGAGTTAAAAGAGCATCTTTACCATTGTTTATAAGTATTAGCAAAATACTTATAAACGTTTACATGTGATCAACATTGTTGCCACTGTATCTGAGAGTAACAGTTTAAATCTCCCCAAAAGTGTAGTAGGAAATGATACTTAGTGTTTTAATTTGCATTTCTTTGATTACTGGCAGTCTTGAACATTTTTCCATATGAGATTGCGTTTTATCTTATGTGAATTGTCTAGTTGCGCCTTTTCCATTATTTTGGCTATGAAACCCTGAGTGAGTCACTTAACCTTTCTGTGGCTCAGTGTTCTCATCTGTAAACAGGATAAAAATAGCTTCAAACTTACAGTTTCACGAGGATTAAATGGATTTCTTGATGTAAAGTGTGTAGAATATTGCCTAGTATATAGAAAATCTTAAAAATTGTTAGGAGTAGCATTAGGATATTAATGATTTTCATTACAGTTTATGCTTTCCTCTAATACTTGTATAAGTGCATAAATATCTTTGATTAACTCTTAAAAAGTTGTTTATTAATTATCGATGTGCCTCCTTTGGTCTGCTGGGTTTGTAAAAATATCTTTCTCAGTGTGTTGTTTTAATTTCTATGTTTGTTTTGCATTTGTGTACAGTCATGCACATGCAAGCACATGAGCATATATTTTTTTCATAAGTTCAAAACCACAGCATCTGTACAAAAAGAGCACTTGTGAAAATGTTACTGCCAGACAGTGCTCAGTATGGCACACACCCAGCTCTGTTCAACCCAAGAACTCTTCGACCAAGTCATTTAGAAAAAATAAACAAAACAAGGCAAAATTAAACCACATACAAACACCTACAAAACTCAAACACCAAGCCACGCACACACACACACACACACACACACACACACACACACACTCACCCCTAACAACCTAACAAATAAAACCATTGATGTTTCAAGTCAGAGAGATGAAAGAAATGTAAATCATAGGAATTTCTCTTTAAAAGTAACTGATTCTTTCTGGACAAATCTGACTTAGGCCAAGTGAAGAAAAAAAAGGTAGCAGCGGTAAATTGCCTTCAAGAGTAAAAACCTCTTAGAGTCTATGGTATCATGGATAGGAGGCTACTTAGGGAGGGAATGAAGCACAACTCCAAATGGCAAAGTTAGCAATGCTCAAGACCAAAGTTAATCATCTGCAGAGTGAGTGAATTGAAAGAAAAGGATTAAAAGCAATAAAAAATAATAACATGAGTAATGGGAAGAACTGATGAAGCCCGTGGCCCAGATGAGAATTGGAAACTATTTAAACTGGATAATACAGTATGTGTTTTGGCTCTGAGAAAACACAAGTTGAACTTTTGAGAGGTAATCAAGGACTTGGTCTCAAAGTATTTGCAAATAGTGCTGGTATGGAGAACAGATGCTGACATTATTGCCAATGGGAATCGCAACGTGATAGTTGGAGTGAGAGACTAAAAGAAACCACAGGGAATTTTTGTGGAAAGCTCGGCATTGAAAATGATTTATGGTTGATTTAAGAAGGAGACGAGGAAAATAAGTCTGCAGTGTATACCATCTGACTTCTGCAGACAAAGGATGTAAACAGTTAGCCACAGCTCTCCAGCCTTCTGGAAATCAGAATTCTGCTCGTACAGAAAGGCGCCAGAATGTTTGTCTGAATTAAGTGCATTCTTCTTTTCTAGCATCTAAGAATAGTTCTCCTCCTTTCCTCTTCCTTTATTGCTTGTATAGCCTTAAACATCCTTACCAGCTATTAAGTACTGTGGAGTCACCCAAAGAGATTTGCAGACAACTCGATTATTTCCTAAAGAGAATCAGAGGAACCTCGCCTGTAGCTGTAGGCTCAAAAGATAGGCATCTCTGTTTTGTTATTATTGTATGTGTGTAGTACTTTAATGTTACAAAAATGGAAGTTTTGAGTTTTCAAAAGACTCTAATGAGTCTTCCAAAAATATTTAGTGAAGTAAGCTCAGAAGGTAAATTGAGGCAGGAAAGATGGGACTATTCCTTTTTTGGTGGTCATGTAAGAATATCCTCCTTTCAAAGCAGAGAGAATCAGCAGTGCCTCTCAGGAAGAAATAAGAACTCCTTGAGCTCTCCTACAGAGCATCAAATTTTGAAATGAGAGAAGACAGACCTATTTGGCTAAAAGTAGGATTTTCATAGGAAAGAGACAGACTACAAGGGTATTGATGTTAGTCCTCATGTTTTGAGGACACTAGAAAAATGATGCTCATATAAAGGGAAAAAATGAAAAATAGCCATAATAGTGTTGCCAAAAGATAGGAGCAATAGGCCTTAATACCTGGCCGGTGACAGTGCTTATTGAATAGCAAAGAAAAGAGAGAAGACAAGGATAATAATGGCAGGCCTTGTGCCCAGGAACCTCAGCCAACTAAGCCAATCAGTGGCCAGAGTTACGTTACCTTAGGAAAAGATATTCAGGGTCTTTCGACACATCTGTTTACAGAGAGATGAAAATGTGTCTCACCACCGTCTTCCTCGTTTCCTAGTTGAGTTTCCTTTAAAGACTTTGCTTGCAGAGGTTGCACTCAGATTACAGAGGTCCATCTAAACCTAGGCTAGGATAAGTAGGCAGAGTCAAGTGGACACTCGGTGGGCAGGGTGTCTGTCTCAGGCTTTGGTCTGTACTCAGAGAAGAGCTGATACAGCTGCGGGTATAGCTAGGCAAGACGGAAAGTTGAGGAATCTATCTTCATGCTTGTTTTCTTGGTAGAATCCCTTAGCATTTAGGATCCACTCAAATGTCACCTATTATTTCCTCTCTCTAAACCACTGGTGAAAGGAGCTCCATTCTCATAGCATCTTGTGCACAGCACTGACTCTGTATCTGCTGTGTTATTTTGTACTGCTTTGCCTGTCCACCTTTCTTACTGGACCACCCACTCCATGATGGCGTGGACAGTATATTTAATGTCTAGAGCTCCAGCCCTAACTGAGTATCTAAAAGTGCTCCATCCAATATGGTAGCCACCAGCTACATGTAGCTTCTGAGCACTTGAAATGTGGTTAAGTAATTTGCAATGTGTTGCAAGAGCAAGGTAGACATTAGATTTTGACAATCTCATATGAATAAGAAAATGTAAAATATTAATAAACTTTATAATAATTACATATTAAAATATTTTGGATGTATAGAATTAAATAAAATTTATTATTAAAGTTAATGGTACCTGTTTCTTCTTTTTTTTTACTAACAACAAGAAAGTTTATAGTTGTATATGTGATGCCCATTATACTTTATTGGCTAACACTGGTCTAGAACATAGTAAAAACTCGTTTAAATCAGTGTCTTAGCAGGAAAAAGAAAGCACACTTGATTTGCATTTTAAAGAGATGTGAATGAAGTGACAGTCCACAGAAGTGTGAGCAAGCTGCAGGAAATCGGCAAAGGCTGCAGAAGCACCCAGAGACTTGTAAAGAGGAGAGCCGTTACCACTCAGGCCTGGACAGAAGGGGAGGGAATGATGTTCTCAGTGCTGGTGGGCGCTGAAGGTGCATTGATTGTCACCCTGCAGGGGCCATTGGACCCAGAGCTGTGAGAGCCTCTGGCCTTGCCTCCTGCCTTGCTCCCTCTGGAATGGAGTGGCAGAGTGCAAATTGATCCTGAGTGATACCGTCCTTAAGGGTCCCCTCCCACCTTCCAAGGCATTAAAAAGTGCCAGAAAGGGCACAGAGTAGATGACAGGAGGACAGATGGTGAAGAGTAAGGAGCACGGGCCTCAAAACATTGGTTAAATGAACAAATGGAAGGAAACCAGCCAATAGGGAGGGAATGGAGAACAGTGGTAAGTTCGTTTTTTCTCACCTGGGATCTTTTCGCAGTAGTGCTTTTCAAACTTCTGTGACACTGAAGAGTTTAATGACATTATATTAGGGGTTTTACAGACATTTCCTCCCATGTTCTACTATGTATATGTCTATTTAAAACACTACTACAGCACAACATGCACACTCACATGTATTAAGATGTTTGACACATGGAAACAAATCACATATCAATTTGTGTTGCCAGGTAAGTTTGGCATGGTGCAAGCCTAAATACAAGAGTTCCTTCTGCTTCTTCCATACTTTTGAATATCTTAAATGTGTCATTAATTAGGAAGGTTTAGATCTGATTAATCTTTTAGAAAAGTTCAGGTCTGCAAGGGTTCATGTATATCAGTGTGTACATATTAGTATTCACTGTAGCACATGTGCCAGCTCAATTAAATGCCCAGCAAGGTTCAGGCATCTGCATTTGGCCCCTGTGCTCATATCTTATATTATTTTATATCATGTCTACGTAAACATGATATATTCATGTTAAGGATTTCTGCCGTCGCCAGTATTGTTGGGAATTCAATTTCAAATGCAGTTCTGGCCATGAAACCTTTGTCTTTAGTTCTTGACAAGGTTGAGATTAAAATGTTCCTCAGAGCTGGGCTTGGTGGTGCATGCTTGTAATCCCAGCTACTCAAGAGACTAAGGCAGGAGAATGACAAATTGGAGACCGGCCCCAACAATTTAGCAAGACCCTTCTCAAAATTAAATAAACAGCTGGGATCATAGCACAGTGATTAAGAGGCTTGCCTAGAATGCACCAGGCCCTGAGTTCAATCCCCAGTATTCCCCCCCCCCATTTTTTTGGTCCTTTTCATTCTTCTGTCTTTTATCGTTCAGCTCAAATGTTTCCTCCTCAGGAAAGGCTCCCCTGACCAACTAATATATTAGCTTTCTCTCACTATTGTTTCTTTCAACCGTATTTTATTGCCTTCATAGCATTCATCTCAATTTGTAACTTTTTCCCCAGCACCCCCCCAAAAAAATTCTAACTTTTTGCTTAATTGTTTGTTGGTTTTCATCTCTTTCCAAAGCTAACAAGAATATGAATTTCAACAGTGTAGGAACTGGGTCCACACTTAGCATACCTGGGAGCTATTTTAAGAGCTTTATCTGTATGAGCTCAGCTACTCACCATAACCTGTGAGAGTCTCTGGCTCCCCTTTGAGGGATGTGGATAGTGAGATTCAGAGAGGCTAAGAGACATGATCCATGTCCCATATCTATTATAGGGGAGAGCCAGGATTCAAACCTAGGAATGGGCAGGGGAGGCGAGTACAGCAGCATATTTAATATTAAAAGCTTCAGATTCCAGGCCCCAAAATGCTAACAAGAATACTGAATAGCAAGCACAAGACCCTGAGTTCAATCCCCGGCACCAAAAAAAAAAAAAAAAAATACTGAATAACGTGCATTAGAAGCTTTCCGTGGTGCTGTGTTTTGTGTGAGTTACTTTTGCTCTTACGATAACCTTATGAGATAGATGTTACTGTTAACTGCATTTTACAAGTGAGGAAATTGAGACTCAGAGAAATGAAACACCTTTCCAAAGAGCAGCCAGCTAGAAAATGGCAACATGGTCATTTGAATTTAACTTCCTAACCAGGATGCTCTATCTCCCGCCTGGTATCGTGTTTCTCTATATGTCACACCTTCCCAACTCCAAGGCCACACGTGGACAGACACACACTCTTCATCCATAATGGGAAGAATACGCAGTCACCGAGAAACCTCTGCTTACTTTCTCCTCTGTGTCCTCTCATTGTCTCTCATCAGTGCTTATCTCAGGGTTCTCAAATTGAAGCGTTTAATGCTGTCATTTTCCTGTGGAATATCTGGGGGACACAAATACGTGGGAATTAAGTGATGACATACTTCTAACTGACCATGGAGTCAAAGAAGTCAGAAGAGAAATTAGAAAATGCTTTGATGTAAGTGAAAATGATAGACACAGTGTTCAGTGTTGCACAGTGATAGACACAAGTCTCCAATATACAGAACACATGTACACAACTTATTTCTTTTCTCACCTTCACTTGATTGACTTTTAAAAACATGTATTCAAGCAACACTTACTGAAGGCCAACTCTGGGCTGGGCAGGGTGCCGAGTTTTGGAGACACCGGTGACTAGAAGATAACCTTAGCCCGGCTGCTGATCAGCAAGGCAGATGGAGCATGTAAGGTTAGGATTATACCAATTGGCTGAGGACTTCATCAGGATTTCAGTCAGCAAGACCGGAAGAATGTTATCCTTCTGGCTTGTTACCATCTTACCAGCTCATTTTGTGTTTACCTTTCTCTCCTCTGGCTTTCCTTTTCCCTAGGAGACTTACTTTTCTGGCTACTTTGTGTTTTGTTTTTTTTTTTAATATAGCCAATTCCAGATGATCTCTTTTGTGGATTTTGTACAATTAATGTCTGAACCCTAACTACTGGAATCTGGAATTAATTTTCCCCACCAGTCCCCTGCTCCCTGGATGATGAACACGAGAACAGGGACTGGTTGTAACATTAGCCTAAGGAAAGTCGAAGTAGACAGTCATTAGCTCTTCACCACTCCCTGTTCCTCTGCTCTCCGCAGAATTTAGGATTTCTTCCCAAGCCACATAGGAATGGTTTTTTCCCTCAAGTCTCTGCTCCACCTCCATTGGCACAAATGCTACAAATGGATATCTTCTGTTATTTCCCACTGTCCCTAGAGTTATAGAATGTTGTTTTAAAGTTCTTCTTTGAATTTTTGTACTCAAATTTGTATCCCCAAATCTTAGTAGTCCTGGCATATACTAGATAGCCAGTAAATGCATGTGAAAATAAACCCAAAATGAAAAGAAAGGAGAACAAAACCAGTGGATCATTTTTGTATGAGCAGTCTTATTTGTATTTGGAAGGGGCTGGGGATTTAGCTCAATGGTAGAGCGCTTGCCTAGCAAGGCCCTGAGTTCGATCCCCAGCACCCAAAAAACAAACAAAAAAACCCCAAAACAACAACAACAAAATATATATACATATATTTACATTTAGAGGTTTATGTGTCACTTTCAACACTGCATTATATATTCCTCAAAAATAAGGAAAATAGTCTTTGTTCTTTTTTGTATGTCTTTTACTCCTAGCCTAAAATAACACCTACTACAGAACAAAATCTTAATCTGTATTTGTCAAATAAAGAATACTAATGCTCAGTAAACCTCTGGTGTAGAAGAGGATTTGTATCAATAATATTATCCTAAACAGATACAATATTATCTTAAACATTTTCTGGAACAAGATATAAGTGACTTAGATAAATAAACTATAAGTATTATTATAAGGATGTCATGAAGGAAAAGAAGCCACATTAGTGTACCTCAGGCCCAGGGAACCTGTCGCTTAAAACAGGTGTCCCTGTTGTTTTATTCCCATGGGGAGAAAGTGGAGCAGAACTTTGGATATGGCTTTGTACATGGGACGGGAGTATGGGGGTATGAACTCTGGTTGTGGGATTATTGTTAATGTAGCCATTCCCTTCCAAACACTTGAAAAATGCCTTTATAATTCCATTCTACTGCCCTTGCTTCTGAGCTTTCTTCTCAATTCACATTTGAATTCTATAAACCATCCAGTGGACGTGGCCATGCATAACAAGTGAACCCAGATCTGATTCTAAATGGAAGCCAGAGCCAGTATCCAGACACTAGGAAAGCATAATTATCCCAAGAGCAGAGTTTTGTTTTCTGGGAGGGATTTTATCAGTGTCTGTGGGGCCCCGGATGTACATTTCAACATTAGACAAGGAAAAAGATTTATGAAACACATTTCTCCTCTTTCCTGGGGGGAGAAATCTTCTCCTTTGCAAAAAGACTTAGTGTGTGAGTACATCCCAATCCTGAAGGGAAAGAAAGAAAATTATATCAAAAGTCTATGCATGTTAAAATAATATTCACTCAAAATGGGGAATGATTGATTCTTTCCATATGTTCTTATCCTATTTCAATTTAAATTAATTTTGCAGGAGTCATTAACCATCTCTGCAAAATTTGCTGGATTTCCTCCTAATGCTGGCTTTGGCACACCTGCAGCCAGTACATGTCTGTACAGTGATCTGTAGGAACCAAAATTAATTTCAGTGAGAAAGCAAAATGGTTCTCAAGAGTCCTTCTTCATGTCTGGTTAGCATTCACCAGGGGCCGTAAATGCAGCCTGACAAGGGTGATAGAAATGTTTCAAGGGATCTCTTCCAAGTTTTCTCACTATCTTTTTTTTTTTTTTTTAATTTGCAGGTGCAAAAATTCCATCTGTAATTCTTTAATTCCAAGGGCAATGGGTGCCTTGGGGTCTCAGAATTCAGGACAAGTGGCCAGCTGGGACATGATATTCTGCTTGCAAGTCATGGCAGGTGCAGAAGGAGGGCAAGTGGTTACAAGTTTGGCCTGCTCTCCTTTTCCTTCTTTTTGTGCTTCCTTTTCCTCTTCTAGATGGGCGTACAATTACATGAGCTGAATTAGTTATCTCCCAAAGCTGTGCTGTTGTACATCCAGGAAAAGGACTTGATTACTCAACCCGTGTTTCCAGGAGCCTTATTTGGGTTCTTTTGTGTGGCAGAAGAAAAAGTGCTGAGTATACCCTCTACTTGTTTTGCGATTTGCCTGCTGGGCACGTTACTTGCTATCAGTCTGCTTTCAGTTAGAGGGTCTTTCCACTGAACTTGGAGAATGTCTATATTTAGAAAACAATACAGGATGTATAAGATGAAAAAATTAGGGGAAAGAAAAAGTGCACAGAGAAAGAGAGAAAAGGGCAAGAAACAATCATAGATCCCTTTTAATGACAGGAGCTGTGCCCGCTATCCAGGCTTGATTTCTTTCTTACTTTGCCAAGCGTTCCACTGTGCAATGCCGAGTTATTAAGTGGGGAGATGAGGAGAGGAACGATAGCCAAGGAAAACAGCTCCAGTGCATGGTGATGTCTAGAGTGAGTTTTCCTAGGGCGCACTCCAGACACAGGGTGAGAATCCAGGAAGGCAGAGACATGTGTCAGCCGGAAAAGGCACATCCACGTGGCCACTATGGCCACACTTAGTCTCCTTTGTTGTGGCTTTGTCAGCACTTGATCTGCAGATGAGGTCAGTGACTTCTTTCCTGATTAGGAGTGGTTTGTTAGCTTTTCTGCAAGATATTGCCAGAAACTTACCAGTGCAGAGCTAGGTGTAGCTAGAACTTACCAGTGCAGAGCTAGGTGTAGCTAGAACTGGCTTTGCTTTATCTTCATTCAGCTCTTGACACTTTGAAAAGATTAGTAGGCAAAATACTCAGATATTTTAAAAAATGTGTGTGGGGGAGAATCCAGGTCTGGTAGTGCGGGCCTGTAATGTGGGACTCTTGGAGGCTGAGGCAGGAAGATCTCAAGTTTGAGCCCAGTTTGGGCAACTTAGTGACTTAGTGAAAACCTGTCTCAAAATTCAAAAATGGGCTTTGGGTATAACTCAGTGCAAATATGTTGTGTTCAGTTCCCAGTACTGAAAACAAAAATGGGAAAAGAAAAGGGAAGAGTACAGAGCTTGAAAGGAATGAAAGAATGATATTTGAGATGGTCTAGAACTTTGGCCTGTGTAGCTATAACTATTTCATTGTTCATTATTTCAGACAATAAGGCTGTTTGTGAGCTTGGAATAGTTTTGGTCATTTTTGTACAGTCTCTCCAATGCTCTGTGAAATATTGTAAACTTTTATTTACTTGTGTGTATATATTTACTTATTTTATAATATACTTAGCAAAGGCACACACCCAGTTTGATACTTAACAAATAGATACCTCAGTTACCATAGCTACTAACTTATAGTAACAGTGGGCTATGCAGAGCAATTTCCCTTTGCTATTAAAAATAAAATGGAAAAGGGGAAAGAAAAGGTCTGTTTGGTGAAAAACATATAAGATGTCTGGATAGCCCTAAACTGTTTAATAGAATAGACATCTGGCTCAAGGCCAGACTGGGTGTGATACCCACACTGTTTTCCTGCTACCAAAAAGCCTGAGGCAGAACAGTGAGTTCCAGCCAAGCCTGGGCTGTAATGAGACCCCGCCTCAAAAGAAAAAAGAAAAAGTCAAGACTGATGTCTTAGTTACTTTTCTCATTGCTGAAACAAAATACCCAACACCTAGAGTTAAAGAAGGAAAAGATTATTTTGGCTCACAGTTTGTAGAGGTTTCAATTCACAATTGGCTGGCTCCAAGGCAAGGTGGGGAAGCAGAGAGCATCGAAGGGGAGAAATAGTTCATGGTGGGCAGAAGGCAGCCAACAGCTAAGTAGTGATGCAGTAATCAATAACAACCCTCTTTCTGCCAAGGCTTCACATCCTTAGGGCAGGTAGCACTGACACCCAGGCTGGGCCTTCCCATTATCCACACCTAGAATTGTGCCAAAGTAAGCAGTGGACTAATTTAGTAATCACACACCCTTAATCACAGCATCACACTTAATCCAAGCATCACACCCCCTAGATTTGGCCACCTCTGCAAAGCCCCACCTATCACCCCATGAGGTTTTGGGGAGACATCTAGACACAACCATAATAACTGGTGACAGTTTTAAGTGTCCAATTATGTGATTATTAGCTCCTGTCAGGTTGCAGCTGCCTAGTTAAACTTTGTCTCAGAAGTAGCCAGATCTCATCATCACATTCTGATGTCATAATAAGAAAGTAACCCTGTACTGGGGGGCATAACTTTCCCCCAGCATCAAGTTGGCTGCCATTAGATTTTTGGTGAGAAGTCTTGAACGTCATTCTTTCTTAACTGTTTCTCTGCAGTCCCCCAGTTTTCTTAGGGAAAGGAATCAGGCCATGGCTTGTCTGTGCCTCATGGTCAAAAGAAAATACTTTCAGGCATCCAGAATCTTGAGTTCTAGTCTTGGCCCAGCCACTCTTGTTAGCTGTAGGCAAATTAACCACAGCTCCCTGGATCACAGCTCCTCGTGCACTACCTTCTCTGACCCTCCAGAGGACTTTTTAAACTTTACATGGTGGGTGCATGCCTGTAGTCCCAGCACTCAGAGGGCTGAGGCAGGAGGATCACTGCAAGTTCAAGGCCAGCCTGGGCTACAGAGTGAGTTCAAGGCCAGCTTGGAGTACATAGTAAAACCCTGTCTCAAAAATAAATAAATAAATAAATAAATAAATAAATAAATAAATAAATAAATAAAAGACTTTTATAGAGTAGCGGTGTAGTGGAAAGAGCAAAGGCTTTGAAGTCAGCCAGGTCTGGTTCATTCTTAATATTTATTTAGCATCTGCTAAATGACAGGCACTGCCGTTGCTGCCGGAGATGCTGTCCTCATGCAGCTCACATTTTAATGGGACTCCAGGACCGGTTAGCCTGTGGGCTTGGGCAAATCATTTAGCCCCTCTAAATTTGTTTTTTTCAATATGTAATGTGGGCATTGTAATAAGATTTCAAGATCTGCTGTCAAGATTAGACAAAATGGCATTTAAAGCACTTCTTATATAGTATAGGCTCAGTTAACACTATGTAAGTGATATGATGTAACATGTGACAAGACACTTTTTCAACTGTGTGATTCTATCTAGATAAGTGAATTACTTTTCATCTCTTCTTTGTACTGTGTGGCCTTAAAACCATGGCTATCACAAAATTATACTATCAATTTCATACATTTCTTTTTCTGTACCTTGTTAAAAGCAACTTTGCTTATCAAAGACATACAATTTGAATAGCTACTAGGCATACATTGACTGTCTACTAGGCTAGCTGTGGATATATGGAATAAATGAGAATTTCTGGGTCTTACTTAGGACCATACAGTAAAAGCTTGGATTTCATCAGTGTTTTCACTTTTTTATTTTGTTTTGTTTTGGGTGCTGGGGTTCGAACTCAGGGCCTTGCACTTGGTAGGAAAGTACTCTGCTGCTGAGCTAAATCCCCAACCCCCAATGTTCTCACTTTTGCAAAGCTTATTCATTTAGAGTATTGAATGGAAGGAGAAAGAAAAGAAAAGAAAAGAAAGGCAGACAAAGAGGGAGCGAGGAAGGAAGGAAAAGAGGAGAGAAAGAGCCAGGAAGAGAGAAAAGAAGAAGGGAAAACAGCCCTCTTCTTGGCAAGTGGGCCAAGCTAAAGCTTTACCAGAGACCTGTAGCTCTGTTTCTAAGACCCTTGGCAATCTTACTCTACTGGAGACAGAACAGATGGTGGAACACATGTTTCTTGTAGCTGCCCCAGAGGTAAAATTTTAATCTATCAGTCTCATTTTCAACAAGAGAAAATCAATCCAGTTATTTACTGTACCCAGCCATGTGACCAGAGTTGTTACAGCTATTTGAGAGTATATAAATAAGAAGATACTTGAGGAGACATAAGTCAGTATGAGACATGACTCCTACCTTCCAAGCAGGATGTGGAATGTGTTCATTTATTTATTCAAGGAAAATCTGTGTAATAACCATGTCCTTTGAGGAATTATACTGAGTGCTGGATCTACTAGATGGGAGAACCAGAGAAATAAGAAAATATTTAATGAGCACCTATTATGTACCAGGCACTGTTTACTACTTTACTTATCTCACATTTATTTTTCCCTCAGCTTAAAAAAATGTTGTCGGGGTTGGTGATTTAGCTCACGTAGTAGAGCGCTTGCCTGGCAAATGCAAGGCCCTGGGGCTGGGGATTTAGCTCAGTGATTAGAGTGCTTGCCTTGCAAGCACAAGGGCCTGAGTTCGATCCCTGGCACCACAAAAAAAAAAAAAAAATGCAAGGCCCTGAGTTCAATCCCCAGCACCCCACCCCCAAAATATTGTGGCTGGGCATGGTGGCATACTCTTGTAATCCCAGCACCCTGGGAAGCTGAGGCAGCAGGGTCACAAGTTCAGGCCTATCCTGGGCAACTCAGTGATTTAGCAAGACCCTGTCTCAAAATTAAAACTTTTTTTTAAAAAGGGTGAGGGCTTGGGATGTATCTCAAGGTAGAGACCTTAAATTCAATT
>PVJO010019723.1:0-33619 GCA_004026905.1 Hystrix cristata
CCACATGTATTCTCGTGACTGCTGTTAATTTTAGTACCAAATAATTGGTTAGTTTTTGTTCTCTAAGTTAACAACTCTATTAATAGAATCCATTTGCTATTACTGGTTATATGCAGAGATGGTATGAAATGGTAAATTATTTATTGAATATAACATTTGTATTTTAAAAAGTGGAACTAAAGAACACTTAATAAAGAAAGTTAAGGAGTAATGTTCTGATTTGATCCATGGCCTTGGCCTCCATGCCATATTTTATAAAAGAAATAACAAGCAGTGTGATCACTGCAGAAGTCTGGAGGTGTACTTCTATTAATAAGGAAAGGGGCTCCAAATAAAAGCACTGGAAAGCAGGACACCATTTTGGGAGGTATTATTCACTGTCACTTATTCTTTCCCTCAGGGTTCCCAAAGAATGGCTACACTCAATATATCAAGTTTTAGAGAACAAAAGTGAATTCTGTTGAGCTGAAACTATGAGGTATTTTCCTTTAACCACATGAAAGAATATAAATTTTTGGTGAGCAGCAGATCTAGTAGTAAAGTTAGTGAGAAACACACCAGGTGAAGTTTACACTCATCTTGGTTCTTGAGAACACCAAAATCAACAAATTCAGGAAGTTTTTCCAAATGTAGAACCCATGAAATTAAAAAAAAAGAAAAGAAAGGAAAACCTATGTCCCATATAAAATTGGAGTCCATATGTTACCCTACCAGTAAAAAAGGAATTGGTAGTAATGACATGAAGGAGAGACTGATTTTTTAAAGCAGATTGATCAACATTTTTTATTTGTTTTACATACAGTTTATATCTCAATGGTCTCTCTATGTGCTATGGAGTGATTATAGTGCATAATAAAATTTTATGCACCAGTATTTTAATGATAGCTTTTTACAAAAGAAGGAAACTACTTGGTTCCCTGTGGTAATTACTACAATACAGATCCCTGACCTACCTCATCTCTCAACTCTTTGGTTTAAAACTCTTAGACAGTTCTCTGAAACTACAGAGAAATTAAAATATAAATTCTGAAATATGATTATGTCCTCTATAATCTGAAACTCCATGTTTCTTGGACCTTGATTAGTATCATCATCCAACTTCCAATTTGTCTGCACATATACTAAGGTAGGAAAATGATTCTAGAATTCAGTGTAGACTCCAACATCTCTTATTTATACATCTGCACACAAACTGATTTTTGAATTGGGAACATTAATGTGGATTGGCCAATCAAATCTGCTTAGACTCTAAAATAGAGCTAAAACTGTATTAATCATGTTCAAACACACTTAAGTATGTCTTTGACATGCCTCCTAAGCAGCATGGCCTCATCACTATTGTGTTTAACAATATGTTATGTTTTTCAGTTATTTGTTTGCACTCCAGGGCTGGGAGCCTTAGAGAGTGGTGAATTTATTGAAAAACAAAGTGAAATTCAAACTGCTGGATTGCATGAGTATTTGTGATTGTACAGAAGTAATAAGGTTTATATCCCTTAATCACCAATGGATGGCATTTGGAAATGAGGACTTTGGGATAAAATTAGATTTAGATGTGATAATGATGATGGTGCATTCAACAGGAGACCTGTGCCCCTATAAGAACAATGAAGAACTTTCTTTCTATGCCATGTTAGGACACAGCAAAAGATTGGCTGAGCATAGGGCTGGAAGAGAACCTAAGCCTGACCATGTTCTGGCGCCCTGATCCCTAGACTACCGACTGCCAGCCACCATAACAGAGGGAAAATAAATTTCTGTTCTTTACATCACCCACATTAAGGTCTTTTGTTATGTCAGTCTGAGTTCACTACCGGAATAAGATACATATATAGTAAGATATTCATATATATATATGTGTATATGAATTATATAGCTCTGTTATATAATGCATATTGGTACCTCGGTTGTTGAATGTCTCCAAACTGAAATTTTCCGCCACTCAAACAGCAAAGTTTGAAACAAAAAATCTGCTCGGTGTTATTAATTTTGCCCAATGATCGAACTGAAAATCTGATTTGAAAAAAGATGTATGGGCCAAGAGTGAGTCACCAGTAGGGTCACAGACACAAAGAGGTGACACTTCGGTCTAAGCACTACTCTTGCCCAGATAAAAGGTAGTGCTTGAATTAGTATGTTAAAATATTTGTTATTGTATTTTTGCACTTTATTTGCATAAAATATTGTAACCATGTCTCCAAAGAAAGTTATGATACCAACAGTAAAGCTAAGAGGAAAACTGTGAGAACTGTGATAAAGTTAAAGAAAGATATTATTGTGAAATCTGTTAAAATTCTGGAAGAATAAATTTAGCAGTGTAACTTTTGGGCCTCAGAATCAATTATTTGGTTTTACAATATTTCTTATGTGAAAAATATGTTCAGTTCTCAAACTTTTTGGTATCTGAACAAGAATTTGGGACAAATTGAGTTCGACAACAGAGGTATCACTATGTATACAATTAAGCTAATTTCAAAATCTCGATGTAGAATTAGAAACACATGTCACTGATCAATTCATATTACATCAATTTTGAGAGTCTCTCTCCCATAAAAACTTACTGAACACCTTATGTATTTCAAAATCTACCAGGAATCAATACCTATATTCCTCTTGTGTGAAGCGTGGGATTTCTCCAGGATGCAGGACGAGAATTTTCACTGTGGCACTGCTGGACATCACCGGTTCACCATCATCAAAAGCAACAACTACCAACTTAAAAAGTAATACAAATTCATGTTAAAGATTATAAACAAATAGAAAATAAACACATCATTTGTATCTAAATATTAATCATTAGGCAGCCTGTGCCCAGACAGTGAGCACTGAAAATGCCTATGAGGTAACCGACATTACAACAGAATACACTATGATCGCATTTAGTTTTTACAATCATCCAACTGTGTAGGTGCTGCTATTTTATTTGTCAGAAAAGATATTCAAAGAAATTACTAACTTATTAAAAACATAAAAATTTACCAATGAAACAGGTATATACTACTACATCTCTCCAAGTATAAACTCTTGTACAATTTCTCTGCTGTCTGCAGTAAAGACATGAATTTTTATAGCGCAGACACTCTTATTTAAAAAGTGTTAAATTCAGTCAACATTGATAGCAAAAAGCTAATTAGCTCGCTTATAAAAAGAAATTAATTTTTCCAGTGAATTAATTGTCTGCAAGATTATAGGGCGGAAATACTTCACTAGAGGATAAAATTGAAAGTCTTTATAGTTTAACACACTTTCTTATTCAATCTCTTCAAATAATTAAACTATATAAAACCAAGCACATAGTATAGCAGAAATTATGCAGATGATACAAGTTAAAGAATAGCTTTATTCTCACAAAGTGATAGCTGTCTATTATTTAAGAACTGCAATTGCTTTTATAATTCATCACGTTCTTTTAATAACTTATATTACACTAAGAAGAATTCTAGTGTTTATATTAAAACATACTGAATAGTTTCAAAATTATGATTTTCCATGGAATATGTATCCTTTTGGAAACTGCAGGCTAATTAACCTAAAGTTACACAACCTAGATCACGGAAACTTAACCAAAGATTATCCAGGTAGCCACAACTTAACTTTTTCTTTAATAGTAGTAGATAAACAGAACAGCTATTCCAAACAATGGTGAAATCATGTGAGACATAATGCTTATTATATTCAGGTCAACATAAAAGGTATTTACCTAGTGTATTTTTCAAAGGCTGTATTTATAGTGACAAAAATTAGTCTAAAAAACAAAAAAATCAAAACACCCAAACATGTAATGAAATATATTACTTAGGATAATAGATAGTACTTTCAATATTTCTTCATATGTGGAAACAGGCATTATTTTGTGGACTATATTATAAAATATATCAAAATAAAAGATGTAATATGTTCTATTTCACAAATAATTAAAGAAGAGCAAAATTTAAGAAAAATAAAATAACTATAGATATTTCTTTGGCAGCTAATGCAAAAATTAAAAACAAAATATCCAGGGTTGAATGATAGTAGGACAACAGGCACCTTTTCAGAAGATGGATATTGTAAGAGGTAAATTTCTTTTCAAACTTTCTAGAAACAATACTTCAAGAGTACATGAGCTTGATTCAGTAATTCTGCTTATATTTGTAGTAAAGAAAAAAAATTAGCAAATAACAAATGACAGAGGCACAGTTTCAGAACAGCAAGATTTTACTTTTAGAAAAAATTGTTAACAGCCTCATTATTCCACAAGGTATTAGATTAAAAAGAAAACCACAGTGGTATACTCACAGAGTGGAATATAATGAAACCATTAAAATATTAAAATAATAATACTACTAATGGCATTTTTTGGTATAAGAAATATACTTCTGAGTTAAAAAATAAAATAAACACTATGAGTACGTTACTTGAAAACATATATTTGTATTCCTGCATTTTTATGGAATATTCTCATAAGAATAGAGATCAAAATAGTAACATCCAGTTATCTCTTAAATTTAAAATATTAAGTTTTTATTTTTTAATATTTTTTCTAAGTTTCATTTATGAGGAAACAGTGATTTTTACTTGTAAAAAATTAAAAAGGAGAAAATTTGAAAAAAATGACACATGATAAGCCAAAGTCTCAATCAAAGGTTAATAATTAATGTTTTTTTGTTTTGTTTTTTTTGTGGTGCCGGGGATCGAACTCACGCCCTTGTGCTTGCAAGGCAAGCACTCTAATCACTGAGCTAAATCCCCAGCCCCAATAATTAATGTTAAATAGACAATGTAAACAAAATAACATACTGACCTTAAAAATTGTTGTAGGTTCTTCATTAAGATTGACGCGAGTTATTACTCGTCCAGAATCTTCTTCTACATCAAAAATACTGGCAGGGTAAGAAAACTGTACATCATCTACTCTATACCTCACACGACTTGCAGGTAACCCCTAAAATCAAATTACATCTCATGAACTTAGTGTGCAAAATGAATACAAAAGGTACTGATAAAGGTAAACTGATTTTTAAATGATTAGCTTTTCAGAAATGTAGAATAATATTTTATGATATCATGTTTTCAAGATTAAAATATAGCAGTGTCTACAGGCTATTTTAAGATGACTTATGTGATTGAAACAAATTAATGGTCGCCTTCGGCTTCTTTTCTTCCATTTTTGTTTAGCTATATGAATTGTATCTGCTTGTCTAATACTCAGTATCTACCTATATTTTTTCTCTTGACACAATCATATTATTTTTAATTATACTTATCTGAACTCTGTGATACACAAAGAAAAATAAAATTTGTTAAATTGAAGGAATGGACATGAAAAGGCAGGAAACTAAATTTATTTACCATCTACCATGGCTGATTATTGCTGGCCTAAAATTGTCCCTTGTGGCCTCTTTACTGGGGGCTCCATTCATCAAGCCTTCCTAGAATCCTAAACATAAAAACCCACCAGACCCCTCCAACTTCCCTGTTCCCAGGCTCAAGCTCTGGCCTGACCCCGGGCTTAAATACTGCTGCCTTACCACTCCTAAAGCAGGTTTAAACCTCTGCTTCAGATCCTCCCTCATGCTTTCCCATTAATAAAACCTTCTGCCTCAATTTGTCATCTATGGGTCTTAAATCCACCATAGAGGACTGGATGTCCTGTTTACTTGACAATTAACATGTTTGATGTTTTCATAATCACTTAAGTATTACAATTGTTTAGCATAACATTAATAATGAAGATGACTGTAACAATAAGATAAATGATATCTAATATTTGTTGAATGTTTGCTTTGTACTATAGCAATAATAAAGATGATATAGGTGTGCTCTATCACCCATTTTATAGCTAATGAACTTGAGACTTATAGAGAGATAAAGAATGTTACTTTACTCCAGAGATAGGCCAAGATAAAACAGAACACCAAGCAAAAAATTGACATTTAAGGAAAGAAAATAACATTAAATAAATTTAAAACAGTATCAAAATCATTATGTGGGAATAGCCAAAAGTTGGTTGGATGTTCTTACTTAATTTAGGGCTTAGATTAGTTTTATTTTGAATTATATAGGGTGACAACTTAGGAAGCATTATAATTTCTTCAGTTCTCAGGCTTATAAATCTCTTAAAACCTAGAAGTAAACAACTCAGGCATAGAAGCAGTATGTGGTAGAGTCTGGCTTCAAATCCAGTCATATTACGCCATGAAATTCTTTACACAAGAGGAAAGAAAAATACAAAAATTCTAATTGACACTAGTATCATGCAGGAGAATAAGGACATCACCCCCACAGGCTGGTGATCTGGGTAGACTTTGTGCTAATTTACAGTAAGTATGATTTTCAGAATACTTTTGTTTGTGTTATTGTTCTCCCATATGTCTGTATTTGAATAGAATGTACAGGTCTTGCTGGATAAATTCACAATTGAGCTCTATGATAAGCATGTTAGCCTTCAGGATTTACTTAATTTTTAATTTATTATCTGTAATTTATTATCTGTAATTTATAATCTTTAATTTATTATCTGTCTTTAAAGTATATGCTTATTTATGTAAGTGCCAACTCCACGTTTTACTTTTAATCTGATATAATTGAAAGTAAAATCCTGATTTCTTTTCCCAAATTTCTATCTCCTCCATTTTTAGGTAAATGGCCTCTCTTTTTGCCAAGGTGTAGTATCTCACAGCCTAGGAATGGTGGTGGATCCCTTCACTCTTTCCCTTATTTCATAAACAAATCATTCCAATATCCTCCGACTGCAACCAATGCATGCTCTGGAAACGTCTCATCTTCTCCAGCCACTTGTTCCCTGTAACAGACTCTTGATTGGTCCTTTGCTTCCATTTTATTAGCATTGTCTTTTAAAAGTATAAACTATCTCATAAATCCTGACTAAAATTCTCCAATTTCTTTTTCTGTCAAACACAGAAATATCCAAACTCCTTTCTATGAGCTGTCAGATCCTAAAAACAACTTGTTTCTTCTGCTAGAACTTCAACTCTTTGTTAATTTCCCTTTCTCACATTTCCTGTTTCCCACTTTGTAAAGACTGCCTGATGTCTGTTACACATGTCTCCGAGGTTTTCAGGTACTAAATTTACTGATCTCTTCCCCAGGATCTCTCTAATACCTGCCTCTGAGTTATTTTTCTTCAGCAACCCCACCTGAAATTATAGCACATATTTTATATGTTTATTTGTTTACTGTTAGTTTCCCATATAAGAGCACAAGCTTCACAAAGGTAGGGTCTCTACCTGAACACCACTGAGACATTAGAAAAACAATACCACTCACATGAGCCCTATAAGCACTGACTGTTCATTTGACTGAATACATGAATTAGTGAATGCATAACCACGTGTCTATGATGCCCACATACTCTGAATGATATGTAAAATAGTCACATATTGTAAGATTTTGGAACCAGAGATCATTGGAGAATTCTTGTGAAAATACTATGGGGATACTGTCAGCTCTGGGGTAATATTTGAAGATGGGCCAAAAAGTGCACTTAGTTTGTAGTCAATTCAACCACTGAGGAAGAGAGAAAAAAATCACATGTGCTAGAAAAAAGCATTCTGCACGTAGACAGTGTTGGATATGTTATAATCATAATAGCAACTTCGGCTTTGTTTACCCTATATGATATTTTAATAGGTTCTTCTAACACTGTTGCTATCAAAGTGCCACATTTCCAGTACTGTGCTCAACAGGAGTGATGATGTACTACTCAAACATTAGCCAGGCACATCAGCCAAGAAAAAGAATAAAAGGGCTATGTACAAAGAAGGAAGAAGTCAAACTGTCTTTGCAGATGACATGATCTTTTACATAGAAGATCCCAAAAATTCCACCAAAAGACTTCTAGAACTAATAACCAAACTCAGTAGTCAGGAGGATAAAAAATAGAAACACAAAGATTGGTAACATTTTTGGACACCAATAATGGACCCATTGAGAAATCAGGAAAACAATACCATTTACAACAGCTTAAAAATACTTAGGAATTACTCTAATACAGGAAGTGAAAGACTTTTATAATGAAAACTATAGAACTCTACAAAAGGAGATCAAAACAGACATTGGATAATAGAAAGATACCCTTGTTACTGGACAGGCAGAACTAATATTGTCAAAATGACCATACTACCACAACTAATATATAGATTTAATGCAGTCCCAATCAAAATACCAAAAACATTCCTCACAGAACTAGGAAGAACAATTCTAAAATTCACATGGATCCAGCAAAACCTCAGAATAGTGAAAGCAATCCTTGGCAACAAGAGCAAAGCAAGAACTATCACAAACCCAGACTTCAGTTATATTACAGAGCTACAGAGATTTAAAAAAAAAAAGTATAGAACTGGCACAAAGACAGCCATGTAGATTTGTGGAACATATTAGATGATACAGAAACAACTCCAGGCCCTCTTCTTTGACACAGGGCCAAAAATATACACTGGAGGAAAGATCACCTCTTTAATACATGTGCTGGAAAATCTGGCTATCCGCACAGAGAAGATTGAATCTATATCCACACCCTTCACCATGTACAAAATAAAATAAAAATGGGTCAAAGATCTAAACTTAGAAAGAAAAACAATTTTCTGGAGAACTGCAATTTTTAATAGCTTTCAAGACCAGTGTTTCACTTCTGAGTTGAATATTATTAGGATAGCTATTTCTAAGCATCTCTGCACTGCTCTAGACATTCTCGAGGGTCTTTGTATCTTTTGACACGCCCCTTTAACTTATCATAGTCATTTTGGAAATGTATTTAAAATCCAGGTTCAAAAAATGGAACAAATTCAGGCTGGGATTTAGCTCAGTGGTTCGAGTGCTTGCCTTGCAAGCACAAGGCCCTGAGTTCAATCCCCAGTACAAAAAACCCCCAAAAAACAAAAAAACAAAAAACAAAACAAAACAAAACAAAAAAAAAGGAACAAATTTTCTGATTGTTCTACATCGTCACCAATGAAAACAAGTAATTAGACATCCATTCAACTTTATTTTTTAAAGAATGCATTCCACTGAGATTCTACTCTTTAGCCAACTAGCTTTATTGCAATCTCTTCTTTGGCCAGATATTCTAAAATCATGAAGTAAAATATATGTAGCCATTTCAGACAATTCAAAGTTTCAAGAGCAGACTATAAAATATAATTAGGTTGAATATAATTTATTAAAAGTTAGTACAAAATCCCATAATCTGTATGTAATATCAGACAAAATCATTTAAACAATTTAGGAGTTTTATTTTACTGGCATAGTCATCATGAGATGAACTATTAAAAAAAAATTGCAGAGAGAAGTAAGACATAAGCATAAGCATCAACCTAACAGGAAAGTGGTGAAAATTGTGTACAGGGATTCTCTTATCAGAACTCAGTAATATCTAAAATGGAGTTTCCTATGATGAATGTTATCACCATGTACATCTAAAATGCACTACTAAAATAAAATTTAAAAAAATAAAATAAAATGGAGTTTCCCTTTATTTTGTTGCCTGAGTTATTTTGAAGGGCAGTAAAGTGAATTCCTTCTTTAAATATGTATGGAAATGGAGGACTTGTAAGAAACAGAGCAGAAGAGATTTTTTGAAGCTTCCTCATTACCATGACAGCTATTTCTATTAATTGAATCCAGCCCATTTGGTGGAATAAACATCCCTTTAGATAACTGGGTTTTTAGAAGACTGAACTGGTACAGTAATCCTTCTCTCTCTTTTTTTTTTCTTTCTTTAATCTTTGGACATTTATTAAAAATATAGGTAAACCTTAATAGGCAGCCTCAGCAGAGCTCACTGTTAGAAGACACTTTGGGCTAACATCCAAAATTACTCAATCTACAGACTTAACTTGTCAGAGGAAACATCAGAAATTCAGTTTTGCAGCATGGTGGACAGGATAAACCCTAACAAATAGCTCACTACCTTGTCCTGGGTAACCTGGGATAGACTAGTGGTGGTAGTGGTAGAAGCACATGAGGGAGAGAAAATCCTCTAAGGCAGAAGACCTCCCACTAGCCCATCTCTGAGTCTGTTCCTATGGTTAAAAAGCTGTAGGTCCTGCAGTTGAAGAGCCAGATGACAAACCAAGGTAACCAGGGCAGGGAAATTTCCGGCATAAGAGCAGATACATTTGAGCACAGGCATGTCCCCAGGAGGCCCCAGAGGCAAAGAAGCCCTCCCACATAGGGATTGCATCTCATTCTTTCACTAAATGCCTGTGATTATTTGGATCTAGAATGCCCTTCAAATGCCATGTGCTGAGGGATTGTTTGCCAGCTGATAAGCTTTCAGGTGATTGTTCCTGCTTTACTCTACAATGTTCTCTCCACTATGATAATCTGTGTCATCAAAGGCCCTTAGTAATGGAGCCAGTAGCCATGGACTGAAGCCCATGAACCCGTAAGCCAAAATAAAATTTTCCTCTTTTAAATTGTTATTCTCAGATATATTGTCACTGTGACAGAAAGTTGACTTACATGTACTTCACATTTAATAGCAATAAACTTGATGGTATTATTTGGTATATATATATCCTTAATCACAATTTTCATTTACCAAACATTCTTCAATATTTTTCTGGAAACTTCAAATAAATGATACACTCTCCTTTTGAGGAGTATATTCCCCTAAATAAAATGTTCAAAATAGACCCATAATATTACTGGACTCTTAGTCATCCAAACGAGGCTGAAAACATTGTCAATATGGATACAATTGAAGTTAAATACAATTTAGAACAAATCTGTATGGACTTTTTTTGGGGGCGGGATACTGGGGATTGAACTCAGAGGCTCAGGGGCTTGTGCTTGCTAGACAAGCTCACTGCCAGTGAGCTAAATCCCCCAATCCCTGTATGGACATTTTAACATTATGTAAAAATGTAAAACATGCATTAGTTTAACAATTAGTATCATGAGCTAAAAAATATTTATTTTATAAATGTAATAATATGGTTTAGGGTTTCTTTTTGTTTTGTTTTTTTGTTTTTGTTTTTGTTTTGTTTTTGGTGCCAGGGATCAAACTCAGGGCTTTGTGCTTGCTAACCATTCAGCCCCAATAATATGGTTTATTTCAAGGCAAAAAGTTTAAATAGTATAAAATATTAGTACTTGAACATTTTATAAATTATTCTCTGTCACTTATTATTTTGATTCTATGTTTTCTATGCTAAGATTACATCTAGGTAATATTCTTTATCAATGACATGAATTAATTTGATCATTCATTCATTTGTTCATCCATTTAACATTACTAATTGAAAACCTTCATTGAAGTACAAAAATGTAAATCTCATAGCAAAGTCAGAATACAGACTTTATTTCTTATCTTCCTCTCCCTGATGTTCATTAACAACAGTTAAGTCATTTTCCATTTGTTTCTTCCCTGCCTGCAGCAATTTCACAATATTGCCACATGACTAGTGCCTCCTAACATTCAGGACTCAGTTAACTCCTCTTGTACTCATTCCCTTCCATGAACCGTTCTGAGTCCAAGCCTATTTTATTTTCTTGATTGCCCATATTTTCATCTGAAACAATGTTATATATTTATTTGCATTGTGATTTTCCAGCCCATTAATGCCTGTTCATACATACTCATCTGAAGCAATTCACATTCATGTCTCCAGAGGACAGTGGCAAGGAGAAAGAGAAGAAAGACATAGGTCTCTATACTTACGGATTTTAAAATTCATCAGGGTTGGGAAAAAGAGGTTACAGGAAAATAAAAAACACCATTATTTACTAACCGTATTAGTTAGCTTTCCAGCCACTGGGACACAATACTCAACACTCACAATTTAAAGGAGGAGAGACTTAATGTGCACTTACTTTCGCACCAAGAATGGTTTCAGTTGATGAACAGCTGGCACCAAGGCAGAGACCAGAGACATCGAGGAGGAAGTGTGTATGCTTAGTTTATGGCAGTGGGGAAACAGAGCAAAGAAGACTGCAGAGTGGAAGGGATGAAGAACCAAAGCCATGTTTCCATGCCCCATCCAGACATACCCAGAAATGTGATCCATCAACCTCTGGAGCCAATCCCAAAGCCAATTAAGTGTAAATGCCATCTAACTATCACATCAACATTTCTAATTCAAGGAAGGTATGGAAAGTAAGTGTATGGTGTTAGTAAATGAAAGTGCTAGAGTGAGAGTTCATACTTTTCATTTTTATAGAGAAGTAGACATTATACCTGACCACAGACACTCACATGTCTCAAAAGACAACATGCATTTTGGTTTATAGACATAGTAGCAATTGTGTTATGTTGTATATGGAGTTAGATCTGCTAAATCATTTGACTATTAGAAAGGCAAATTAAAATTAATTTTAGGTATCAAGGTTCTGGACATTTTATCTTAACCTCAAGGGGATAAAAACATATGTATAAGCACAAAGTCATAAATAAAGGTACCTCCACTTGACTGTTAAAAAGGCAAATTAAAATCAGTTTCACATGCCAAGGTTTTGGACATGAAATCTTAAACTCAAGGGGATAAAAATATATTTGTATAAGTATAAAGTCATAAATTAAGATATCTCTATTTAAACAAAAGCCTTATTAATTTTTGGTAAGAGCTTTATTGATCTATGTGCATAAGTTTTATTTGTAGGATTTGAAATGTCTTATTAGTATAATATGTTTATGAAAACTTTGGTGTCAATGTTGCAGTGCCATAGGTAACATCTGAATCGCTTCATGAGTCGAGGCATTGAAACGCTAACATTTAAAACTTAAGAAACTAGAAGTGCTGTACCAACCAGAGGCAAAGTTATTCATGTTTGCTGTGAAGTGAGAATGAGGAAGCAGAAAAATAAACATGCATGTGCCTCACATCAGATAAAGGCTTTCATTATCTAGTGAAATTGGGTTTTATAAATATTCTATGGGAATCAGATTTAGATAACATAAGTGACTGCTGTACAATATCATTTTTCCTACTTAAATGCCAAAATTCATGGCATTAGTCAAGAGTTTGGAGGAACTCCGGAGATGTGTGCTGGCAATAATGGTCTTCAAGAAGGACGTGATTCAAGATGTCTCTTGAAAATTGAATCAATTAGTTTCTTCACATATGAGAGTTATTTCTAAATATTATTTGAGGTAGTATATGACTTGTTTAATTATTATGTGGTTTCCAAAATGCAAAAGAGATTATATCTACTTTGTAATGTTCTTATCTGGTACATTTAACATGTAAAACTCAGTAAATACTAGTATGAATACTACTACTAGACCAAACTTTTATTTGGTATGCATATAGTGATATTTTATTTTTATTTTATTTTATTTTATTTTATTTATTTTTTTTTTTTTGTGGTGCCAGGGATCAAACTCAGGCCCTTGTGCTTACAAGGCAAGCACTCTAATCACTGAGCTAAATCCCCAGCCCCTATATAGTGATATTTTATGAACTAGAAAAAAGTCCTCTAATGATGATGCTTAGGTTAGATATTTTACATTCAAAAGGAATGTATTTCGATATGATATTGAAGGTCAAAGGATAGGAACAAATAATGAAGGATAACCATAAATTTATAACAAGACAGTGTTCCTAGGATTTCAATTATTTTCTTTATTATTCAATAGTTTTACTTTTGTTTTCATTTTTTTATTGTGCTACATCCAATATGTTTTGACACAATAATAGTGAGAATCTAATTCATTACCACAGAAGGTAATTTTAGACTTGCATAAAAGATGTTGCAAACTTGGAAACATTGAGAATTCTAGAAAGACTCTAATGGACCAAAATAATTATGTTCTTAATATTGAGGGATATCTTGATTTAGTCATTTTTAAATACACAATTATCAAGAAATTACTCAGACCCACATAATTTTCTTTATAATAATAATAATGAGATTGGATCGAGGAATACTAAACTTATTACTATCATTAAATACAAACATTAATTAATCTGTTTTCAAATACAAGAAAACTTTTCTCCCTGACATGATTTCCAGAATCTTTTCTTCTGATGTCTTCGAAAGCAACTTTGATGCATTATACAACAGTATGTTTCACAGGACATACACCAAATATGATTTGGCATAGGGAATTATTGTAAAGCAATTTGTATTATTATTGCGTTCATGACACTGTCATTTTTAAGTGACTCTAACAGAATGCTAACTGATTCTTAAAGGAGATACAGAAGACCTTCAGGTCAGATTGTCCGTGTAACTACTCAGGTATTGTATTTTCTTTCTTCCTCTTCCCCTCCCTGCTTGTAACACCTAAAGTAACTAATATGTTTTGACAATTGAATAAGTCAACACTCTTAGAGGTCGTTTCTTTCTGCTAGATGTCACTTACAGTAAAATGGGTGTTTCAACAGTTCAGTTTCAATAGATATGGTATTGACATAGCTGTCAAAGAGGATAAGAAATGTTTTCTTTAAAATTATTCACGACTGTGTTTTTTGTTGAATATGTTTTTCAGAGGTGAAAACAACCCCTCAAGACACCAAATGATAGCACAGTCCTTCTAGAGCTTCTCCATTTAGATATATTTGTTAGGTTTATAAAGTTGACAGTGGGCACACATTTGAATTTCTCTTACCAACCAACTTATATAACCAAATAAACTAGAAGATAGGATTGAACTGGTGAGACAGTAACTAATCATGTCAACTTGAGTATGAAACAGTCAACTAAGTTGGATCAGCATAGTTCTGCCACACTGGCTGAATAGATATACTGAAAAGAGAAGTCCCCACTTCAGGTACCAAATCTGTATCATCTCACTAGAGAAACAAATTTAATGCAAAATATATACTTATATAAGGATTTACAAGGTAGGCTTACAACGGCTGCCACTCACAGAAATCAAATGTGGAAGACTGTAAAAAGCTGTCTGCATGCTGAAGCTAGAAAGGATGCAGTTGAAGGTTGAAGGCCTGGAGCTCACTGCAGAGTCCTGTCCAAGTCTGTATCAAGAGGCTGATGGGTCTGTTCTGGAAAGCTTGAGAGTCTGTGCTGGAAGCCAGGAGACAACATCCAAGATGTAGGTGAAGACAGGAGCTGCTCCAGAGAAATAGAAGTAAGTCTTCCTTCTTCATTTCCCTTTTATCCCACTAAAGTGACAGGTCTACTCAGGGTGGGTCTTCAATCTTCAGTAAATCCCTTCAGCTACACCCAGAACTATGCTGATCCAGTTCTGCACGTTGTGCAGGCACCACCCACAAGTGGATAGCTGCGGTATTACAGCCCCCTTCCAAAACATCCCTGAAAGACAGTCCTGAAGGGAAATCTTCAGAGTGGGCAGAAGTCTGGGCAGTGCACCTGGTAGTACATTTTGCCTGGAAGGAAAAATGGCCAGGTGTGAGACTGTATCCTGTTTTATGGGCTGTGGCCAGCGGTCTGGCTGGATGATCAGGAACTTGGAAGAAACATGACTGGGAATTGGTGACAAAGATATTTGGGGAAGAAGTATATAGATAGATCTCTCCATATGGGCAAGGATGTAAACATATTTGTATCCCATGGAAATGCTCACCAAAAAGTGACCTCAGCAGAAGAGGACTTAAACAGACAAGGAAATAGGATGACCTTTTCTGTAGATAGCAGTCAACTTCTTTCTTCTGACACCCATCCTTGCCCAATGGGCTCATGAACAGAGTGGCAGGGTAGCAGAGTTGGAGGTTGTACATGGGCTCAGCAACATGGAGGCCCACTCACCAAGGATGATCTGGCTACAGCTATTGCTGAATGCCCAATATGCCATCAGCAGAGACCAACACTGATTCCTGATTCCTTATGGAACCATTCAGCAGGGCGATTATCCTGTGACCTGATGGTGGGGTGATTATATTGGACCACCTCTATCATAGAAAGGACAGTGTTTTGTCCTTACTGACATAGATATTTATTCAGATATGGATTTGCCTTCCCTGCATGTAATGCTTCTGCCAAAACCACCATCCATGGACTTACAAAATCCCTTATCCAACATCAGGGAATTCCATACGACATTGCCTCTGACCAAGGAACACATTTTATAGCCAAGGAAATGCATTAGTTGGCTCACGCTCATGGAATTTACTGGTCTTATCATGCTCTTCACCATCTAGAAGCGACTGTATGGACAGAAAGCTGCAATGGTCTTTGAAGACAGTGTTATAGCACCAGCTATGTGGCAATAGCTGGCGGGGCTGGGGCAAGGTTCTTAAAAAGGCTGTATATGTTTTGAATCAGCATCCACCACATGGTACTGTGTCTCCCATAGCCAAGATTCACCGGTCTAGGAATCAAAGGGTGGAAGTGAAAATGTTATCACTCGCCATTATTCCTAGTGATCCACTAGTAAAATTTTTGCTTTCTATTACCTCAGACTTCTGCTGGCTTAGAAATCTTAGTTCCAGAGAAGGGAAGGTCGGTACCAAAAAGCAAAACCACTGAACTGGAAGCTAAGATTTCCCCCTGGTCATTTTCCTCTCCTCAGGCCTCTGAGTATACATGCTAAAAAGGGAGTTATGGTGTTGGCAGGGGCGACTGACTCAAACTATCCAGGAGAAATTGGACTACTATTTCACAATTGAGGAAAGGAAGAATATACTTGGAGTGCAGGAGATCCCTTAGGGTGTCCCCTATATTCCACGCCCTGTCATTAAGGTCTATGGAAAACTGTACCAACCCAATCCAGTCGGGATGACAAATGGTCCAGAACCTTCAATAATGAAGTATGGGCTACCCTATCAGGGAAAGAATCAAGACCTGCTGAGGTGTTTGCTAAAGACCAAGGGGATACTGAGTGGGTAGTAGAAGGTAGTTCTAAAAAACAGCTATGGTCAATAACAGAAAGGAGGATTATAATTGTAATTGTAATAGTGCTCTTCTACTATATTTTCTATGTAATATAATGTTGATAGACTTAATATTGTTTCTTAAGTATTGTTAAACCTATGTTACAATGTTCACGTTATGACTCAAGGAAAACTTGCCTGTTTTTCCAGGGAGGGAATTAGTGTGTTTCCCTTTGTACCCAGGACAGTTGTAACATGTTAGGCATAATTACGAATTTGTCTTTGTATGTGGAGATTATGGTTTAATAAAATGTGTCTGGCTGTCGAGTTGAGAAGGGGTGCATTGTGATAGTGAAGTGACTGTGTCAACTTGAATAAGAAACGCCAAACTAAATTGCATCAGCATAGTTTGGGGTGTGACTGAAGGGATTTAGTGAAGACAGAAGACCCACCCTGAGACTTGCCACCTGAGTGGAATAAAAGGGGAAACAAATAAGGAAGTCTGGCTTCTGTTTCTTTGGAGGAGCTCCACTACACCTTGGATGTTGTCTCCTTGCTTCCAGCACAGACTCTTAAGCCTTGCATTGCAGATCCTTCAGCCTCCTGATGTGGACTTGCACAGGACTCCGCAGTGAACTCCAGGTCTTCAACCTTCGACAGGATCCTTTGTATCTTCAGCGTGCAGACAGCTCTTTCGCATTCTTCCACACTTGATTCTGCAGGTGGCCACTGTAAGTCTACCATGTGAAGCCTTTATATTTATATATCTTGCATTAAATTTATTTATCTAGTCCATAAATGATCTTAGAGATTTTATGATTTTATATGATTTTTATAGGATTTTATAGAGAATGTGCAGAAGTAACTTTTCAAAGAAAATACAATAAAAATAAACTAGTATTGTCAAAAGAAATAAGTAACCCCTACACAAAATTCACACCTCAAAATAATACAGACACATGAAAAAGAAAAAGGATACAGCACCAGGAGACCAGAGGTCAATTTATCATCAACACTGCCCCTGAATTTCTAATCAATAGAACTACAGTCCTTTGTTTAGATTTTATTTTCCAGGCTGTATATGAAAAATCCTTCACCATTCATTTCTTTTTTTCTTCATTGAATATATCTTTTCATTTGTATCACATCAGGGGCTAATCTCCCTCCCACCCTTCTAGGGCTTCCTTTCTCTGAATCATTTTACTCTTTGCCCCCTTTACGCACCTCCAAAATTTCTGTTATTCTCACTTTTCCCTATTATGTGATTATGATTTTTTTCTCTTCGAAGATGAATTTACTTTTAGAGTTTCAATCTCTATTGAGGTGATGCCTATACGTGCATTCTTCCCTAAGGTGCTAATCTAGTAATGTCTGCCTGATCCATTCCTGGTCTTCAAAATGTAGCCAAATTATTTAGGCAAGGACCAAAGGAACTGTGGCAACACAGTATCTACCTGAGGAACTCCTTATGGTGTTGTTGGCCTGTGAGGAGATCTTGGGCCCCATCCTCTCATCTGCTTTTATTCTGAGTTAGTTATCATAAACTCCTTGGTTTAAGAGATCTATAACTTTGCACAAGACATGAGCTGTTCAATATTACGCCTTCATTAGCTATGCCCTGGCTTGGTTTCTCAGTCTGTTGGTCAAGGCCCCAGGGATGATGATTTTTGACATTCTACAGATATTTGCACTTACACTTGATGCCACTTCTCATTTAATGTGTTCCAAAATTGATTGTATCATTTTCTCTCTAAAATAGCCTTCTAGTCCAGCAAAATTATTTTTTTTTTCTTTTTTAGGGGGGTACTGGGGACCTTGTGCTTATCTAGCAAAATTATTTTTATTAACTATTCTTACAACTATCTTAATTGCTACAACTAGAAACTCCTGATTCATTCTGATTATGCCCTTATTTTGTCTTTGATTGTCAACCCTGTATTCAGTAAACTATTGATACTTTCCACTGAATTATTTTTAAGTATTTCCATTTTCTCCACTTTTATTCCTCACCATTTTTTTTTCATATTTAATGAAGGCACTAGCTGCCACTTGTCTCTTGGATTTTATTATCTAATAAAAATTGTATATCATAGAAAATAATTGGTTCTACAGGTAGCTTAGGTTTTGCTACTGCTCGCCTTAAAAGTCTTTATTAGCCTTCCATTTTCTAGATAACGAACCGAGTTTCACAAGCCATATATGCCACATTTCATGGTACAAATGAATTTTGAAAGATAGTTCTAATATTTTCCTTTAAATAGTTAACATTTATTGAATCAGACACTGATAAAATCATGTTATATAAATTCATATACATATGAGTATTTTTGACTCTGTAATTTTTGGACACATAACCACTGCCAATTTTTTCTATGTTCAGTCAAATGAATCCCCTATATTTTTAAAAGTAGAATTCCTGTCTGGAACAGGATCAAAATATATCAAAACACATTCGCTTCTTGATTTTCTGAATAACTTCCTGACATCTTTCATCAACACTATCATGTGTTTATCTCTCTCTCTGTGTCTCTCTATTCTGTCATATCCTTATATTTAGTCAGTACATAATAAATGTTTCTGTACTTATTTATTTCTTAAGTATTATGAAGTGTCTAGGAGTGTAGTAGACCTGTGTTTGATTGTAAGTTCACTGCTGAAACATAGCAACATTCGAGAAAATGGAAGAACCAAAAGTGGCTAATGATAGGACCAAGAGTGACCAATGGCTTAGCTTGGACAGTGTGATGGTCAAGAATCCAGATTATAAAAACACAAGATACACTTTCAGGGGGTCTCTTTTCATTTATTCTAACAATAAATTCAGAATAAATTGCATCATTTAAGCCATAAGGAAAACCTATGAGTAATCCCCAAAGAAAGACCTACTATATTTCACTCTATTCCTTCAAAACCTGTTGTATTTTATGACCTTGATCCCATGAACTTTACTCTCACAAGAAAAAATGAAGATGTAAATTATTGGTACATATAGAATGTAGGAGGTGCTTTATATAGTTTGAAACAAACTTTATGAACACTTTCATTTACCATAAAAGAAAAATATACCTGTAGCTTTGATAAGTGTGGCAGTTTCTAAATTAGGAAAGCAATACTTACATCTCAAACAGTTAATTCTAATATTGGCCACAACTGATATTAAAATACAACTAAGTATATATGTTGTGACATAACAATAATAATTATAGTGCTATACAACATGTTATATGCCACAGAAAGGAAAAAGCAATTAACATGATACTTAAAATGCAAAAATAAGCTTTTTCTAGACCTTATTCATGCTTATACTTTCTCATAAAACCTTCTCTTTTGCACCCATTTAAACTTTCAAATCTAATTATATAATCCATTGTCATTTTAAAGATTAAACCACAACTGGTTCATGGCGTACTTCCTTTCTAATTAAGTATTTGAGACCAAAGGGAGTCAGGCTGGGGCTACGTCATCTCAGGTTTCACAAGTTGACAGTCACAGTGAAAACAGTTCTTGATTATTTCCCTATTTAGCTTTGATGTGGAGAAAAGAACCACTGAGCTAAATATACTCTCCCCACCCCAGGCCCAAGGGTCAGCAATCATAGTCAGTGGTGCTGATCTTTAAAAGCAGAGTTCCTGATATATTGCTAGCAATAACCTTAATCAATATAGCATAATAGCGCCAGCCAGTTTATGGTGAATAATGAAAAATGGATCAGTAGATATACTAAAGGAAAATGCTACAGATGACCCATACTACCTGAAGATGAAAATAAAATTGTATAACATTTCTGGCTCTGAATAGCTTTCACTATGGCACACAAAACAAACAAGCAGCAAACTTTGGATTAAAGTGATTACTGATTTTCTTGCACTGTTATGCTCTCTGCCAATAAATTGTGACAAGTAACTATTTGGAGGCTTAAGTACTTTGAAAACATGACCATAGTTAACTGTTATCTATTGGTGACATCATGACATTTTAATAAAATACAAGGTATGCACCATAGAAAAGAAAAACCTGGCCATCTTTTTCATTCTCTAGAGATTAACAAAAGTACACTTGGATGACTGAAATGAGTGTTATAGACACTTGTGAAGGGTTGGGGATTTAGTTCAAGTGGGAGAGCACTTGCCTAGCAATCACAAAGCCCTGAGTTTGATCCCCAGCAAACACAAACACACACATACACACACACACACACACACACACACACACACAAGACAGTTGTGAAAACACTCTGGAAATAATTCCTTCTTTAACACATCTGGACTCTGAAAAGGCTAAGTCTCAAAATTACAATACAAGAAAAGGAAAAACTCTCAGACTTATAACTTTTTCTTTATATGTTTTCTGTTGAAAAAGTATCGTGAGACTACTTAATGCTTGGAAAATATTTTAAAGCCAATTTCTACTGAGAACTTACATGATCTTTGTAAGGAGAATATGAATCAATATCAAAGCCTAGAAAAAGATTTCAATGACTACATAATTTTCACAATGTTATATATGTAAATATAAAAGTTTGTCAAAAGTGCTAATATTAAACATGTTCCAATTACTAGCTTACTCAAACAAGAATCTTTTTTTTCAAACAAGAATCTTACAAATTCCTAAAATGCATTAATTGGGAAGAATATCTAAGTGTAAGAAGTAAGCTTTCATGGATTACCAATACTTCATTTACTGGAAATGAACAAAAAGTGAATTCCATTTATTTATCCCAGGTGTTCTATGTCTACTTGCTCATAAAGGATTCTAATATGTTAGGCATTACTCACAAATAGATCTCTTGTATGAAGGGTTCTGACCTGCAGTTACATACAGAATAAAAATATGCAAATGGAAATTATGCTTGCAATTTTGTTTTACGAAAGTTTGAAGTGAGAAGTCTCCGGTGAGGAGAAAGAAAGGTTAGCGGTTTTTAATGCCCCAAATGATCAGTCATTCACTACTCACATCTCTTGTGAACTACATAATGTCAATCCTGTCACAAATGCAAGGCAGAAAATAAAGTCCTAACAGCTTTAGTTCAGTGCGTGTGGGGGGGAATCCCTCGATGATTTTTTTTTCTTCCTCTAGAGCACTTTAGTTCTGTACAACATGCATTTTATAATTCTTGATTTATATTCAACCATAATTCTCTCTAGCTTTCAGACCATACTTAGTTTTCTTTTTTCCCTCTGATACTTAAAAAGTGTTTTATTCTAGTTTAAAGTGGGTGACTGTCACTTAAAAAAAAAAGAAGTGGTCAATCTCTGTAAATGAAATGAAATGTATTTTTCCTGGGTAATAGTAATACCTCACATATTAGAGGTCAGAAGCTATGCTAAACATGAATGTACATCACGTCACTTAACTCTCAGCCCAAACTAAGGCTTGGAGACACTAAGAAAGTTTCCTAGAATCACATAAAACCAAATATCCAAGGATCTGGTATATTTTGTCAATACTGAAAAGAATGAAATAACCATTAATTTATGCATCTATTCAATTATATTCAAATTTTTCTAGCATTATTACTGAGTACCAGGCGTTGAGTTATATACAGGAATGCAAACTGGAACAAATTTCAATTCCTGCTCAGGATTTATATTCTAGTTTGGAGGAGAGACTATTAACTAAACATACAGCATGATAATAGATATTTACAATCACAAGTACTAGAACTGACTTGAAAGCTCTGAAGAGCATGAAATTAAAACTATTTTCCTCTAGTTAATAAACATTTATAATAATAACAGAGTAGAAAACATTTGGCAAGACCACCCCTGAAGTATTTATTCTGTCATTATGGTACCAACATAAAATAAAGATAAAAATAAATCATAACATTTTTGAAAATTATGTAATACCTAGTTTTTAAAAATTTTCTTGAGCTTGAACTTTTATTTTGGATTGGTATGGATACAACCAAATCGTGACTATGCTTATTCAGTAGACTTATAAAAATGATTCAGAAGCTTAATTCTGTATTGCAGTTACACTGAAAGACTGTTAATATTTCAGTAACTGAAACATCTGAAGAATATATATTGAAGTAAGCACAATCAGTTTTTCAATCAAATTATTTGCATTCACCTTTTCTCTAAAGTCAATATCATGTGAAACATTAAAAATTACTACAATATTTAAAATGAAAAACTGAAAACTTTTTCCAAAGAAATTTAGAATTTAAGAGTACTATTTTTTTTTGTACTTTATGTTTAAAAAGCAGAACATCTCTCACACTGGTGGATGTGATCTAAATGTCAAGACACATACCAAAGTCAAAGATAATAAATAAATAAATAAGTGGTAAGGATTCACCATCTTTTTTTTCTTTCTTTGTTTCTTCTTTTTTTTTTTTTTGGTGCTGGTGATCAAACGCAGGGTCTTGTGCTTGCTAGCTTGCTGAGCAAGCGCTCTACCACTTGAGCTAAATCCTCAACCCCCATACCAAAACTTTGAGTTCTGTTGTATATAGGTGAATAGCTCCACTACTTTTAGTCACTTGTCATTAATGCCATTAGACTTAATGCTATCTTAAATTCCCCATTAATATTTTTTTAGAAATGAGTATGTTGCCTGGCATGGTGCCCCACACCTGTAATCTCAGAACTCGAGAGGCACAGGCAGAAGGGTAGCTGCGAGTTCTAGGCCAGCCTGGGCTACATAGTGAGCTCAAAGCCAGCTTTAACTACATAGCGAGTCCCTGTCTTGAAAAACAAAAACAAAACAAAAAAAGAAAAAACAAAACAAAAACAAACACAAAATGAATATGTTAAATACTGTTTGCTTACACTAGTTTCATGCACTGTTATAATTTTTAATTCCATTTTTCCATAAGATAGTATCTTGAGAGCAAAAACTAGATATTACAGTGAATAATATGCAGTCGGTGCTCCATATATACGTGGCAAATAGAACTGAATGCACACAACTAGTTTCAAAGTATTTTGTACCTGTGACAGTGCACTTAAAAACAGATTAACCATCAATTTCATATTAACCATCTCTATTGGTGGGCTCGAGTGTACGAAATTTTCTATCATATTTCCCAAGATGTTATAAATCCATTTCAGGGACAGTTTAGCATTCTGAAACAAAGGAACTTCTGAGTTAAAGGTCACTGCTTTCGTGTTAACATTATTACTTTTGAAGACCTTATAGTAACAGATAGTCTTTACATGCCTCGTCACAGTTGAAGTTGAAAATGTTGTGACTGCCGCTCATGTTTTATTGAATAAAATTATTACAGAAATATTGTTTATGTTAGCAATATAAAACAGAATTTATAAATCACTTATAGGAGGTGACCAAGAGATGGAGCGAGAGGAAAGGGACATAAAAAGAATGAAGACGTGTACACATACTAACTCTGTGTGATGAAAATACAGTAATCATCATGAACTGCAAATGTGCTAAAAAATAAAAACTTCTAAAAATGAGTAGCATTTTTCTTACTTTTCAAAAATGCCTCATTTAAAACTTTTATCTATATTTTTGTAGAGTCTATCAGGCACTGAATGTGAGATCACTCACAATAAATGTGAAATCTTTACCATTTAGCTCTTAGGAGAATAAAGAATTTTATTAACCACAGTAGATTCTTATAGGAAGTAGTTATAGGAAGTTAATATTCATATTACTCTTATAGGAAGGTAATATTACTTTTTGTTATTTTAAATGCAAAAAATGAAATGATTAAGGAAAATTTACATCACTTGTGCCATAATATTTTAGTTAAAAATTCTGTTTTGAATCGCAATTTGGGCTATCTCAAAAGAGATAAAGTTCTGTTTGACTGAAAAATCTATTCACAATATTAAAAAATAATACTGAGATTTGCTTTCCAAAGTAAACACATTCAAATAAGCTTTATGTTATGTACTGATTTAAAGTTTTTTAATAATGACTACTCATGTAAGGAACAGGAAGAAAATATGTAAGTATAAAACCTAGGGTTGGGAATTTAACTCAAGTGGTAGAGTGCTTGCCTAGCAAGCGCAAGGCCATGAGTTTGAACCTCAGCACACCAAAAAGTAAATAAATAAATAAATAAAACTTATTGGTACTAAACTAAGCTTATATTGTTCTAAATGAGAGATAGTAGTAACAGTGATTCCAAATGTAGATAATTCTTCCCACATATATTTACCACTGACACTAGATAAATTGATAACATAGTAAATTTTTAATTCTAACAGAGAGTCCTATCTCTAATTGCCTAAATTTAATAATAATTATTTGAAATATGGCTGGTACCTTATTATACCCATGGGTGTAATAAGCAAAGATATATAAATGGCTGACAAACTCTCACAGACCACCTTTGCTGTTTTGGGAACTGGGTTAAAATTTTTCCTCTCTACAGCTCCAAGTATTAATCAAAGTCTTTACTTACAGGAGGGTCTGCATCTTCGGCGTAAACTGTTGTGATAGGTGTACCCTTGACTGCATCTGGAGCCACCATCCCTTTGTAGATTCGTTTACTAAATACTGGAGGATAATCATTCATATCCTGTAAAACACAATTATGAGGTTAGTTCTTCCATTGAAACCAGGTTAGAGACACAGTTACTACATGGACTCCAGCTCTTCTTATCACACAACCCATTTGCCACTGTCAGCCTCTCATGCACTCAATGCTATTACTCTCACTCCCCACTGGTATTCAGAGGAAATTGCCAGAGTTCCTATATAATATTAATGTATGTGATATCCATCAAAGGCCATTGCACTGCAGTGAACACTCTCTTACCCCAAAAATATACATTTTAGAGGCTGAAGTGATGCCTGAAGTTCTTTCAGAAATTCTTCTGAAAGTATGATGTAAAATTGTAACTGTTTAAAACAAGAAAATAGTTTCTTAAAAGTAAGATTCTATGAGTAAAAGATGGTATTTTTTATGTTTTTTGTTGCTTTTCAAAAGACACGTTTCTGTAGCATCTACAAATTATTTGATATAGTATGATGCTAATTAGAACATTTCAAATGTAAACTGTGAAATATCCTTTGATTCTTGATTTTATTCTTGTAAACGTGAAACAATAAAAAGGTTTCCCTGTAGCACACTACAATAATGACATTAAAGATTATAAATATTTGCAGACAGAAAACTGTGTTAATTTACTTAAAGATTTAATTCAAAAGCATTTATAAGTATAGTATTTAATTTTCACAGGTTGGAGATACATGTGCATTGTTACTTATTTAGTATCACTAATTAAATACTTATTTATTGAGCACTTCCCTTTTTTATAACCAAGGGCTAGAGACTGGGGATACTGTAGTGACTCCTTGTATTCATGCCACTGAACCGCCATTTGACCAATAAAGATGAGAATCCACAGAAACGTCAGTGACTTTGCTTGAATTAATCTGTTTATATGGCAGATCCAGAACAACAAAACCTGTCCTCTGAGGGCAAGATCATTTTGTTCTGAAACATTTTATCATTTATGGAGACCACATATTGATTTTCTTAATAAATGATGTTCACTAAACTAGCTGACCTATTATTTTATAAAAATTATATTTGTAGTGTTTTATGTACTTAGGTATGTAATTTGGGTCAAATACATTTTGGGTACAAAGCTAAATTTGTTAATTATCTATTCTTCCCCTCCAAGTCACCTTTTTCTCATTCATTTGGTACTAAACAACACGCATGCATGCACGCGCGTGCGCACAGACACACACACACACACACACACACACACAACAAAAACAAAAACAAAACATTCTTCATAGTCTTTGATATTTATCCAGACATGGCAACTTTCCCACACAGTGTAATTAACCAATTGTAAACTCTTTTTGCAAAAGAATCAGGATAATTATCTCTTACAAATAAAGAGAGCTGCTTCTTAATGTTCACAATAGATTTCTGAGTTGTGAATGTGAGAAAAGCTGTAGACACGAATAAGAAATAGATCTTGATCGGCAAACTGAGTATTAAAAGATATCATTTCCTTTTGACATATGGTATTCACATCCTTTTCCATGAGAAAGATTATCTTTATAAATGAGGAAGTGAAGGATCTGAACAAGTAGGAGTTAAGGAAGCACTGTTTCTCTTAATGAGGGACCGTACAGGGCATTGGTCTGGGGGATCCAGGCAAGGGAGTAAATATAAAAATCACTTGCATATACAGTTTCTCCCATCCTTTATGGAATGTCAATTAATTTAATGGATGTATCTTGCACTTTAAAAAGTTGAAATCGTTTTGCAACCCTAAACTGTAGCATCTGAAATATCTCAGTATGTTCCTATGAATTTTCTTTGTCTCCCACCTACCCAGAGGAAGATTTAAACCTTAATATGACAAGGTATTTCTTGGAAAATTTGATTCTACAGGGGAAAAAAAAATGTGCTTTTACAATTGTATCAATACAGTTGCTTATAGTGTTGGCTACTGTGCCTTTTTTTTTCCCCTCAGGAAGTATTCATTAGATTCGCCTTCTAAATGAGTGCTCGATGCATACTTTTATAATCTGTTCTCAAAAACTGATTACACACAAACAAAAGGCTGTAAATAACTGAAGACCATTAAAAGATTGTTTCACCTTCCCTTTTCTTTCTTTGGCCATTGACAGGATGAAGAATAAATCAATACAGTTATATTGTAGCAGTATTTCTTTTTATGGCATATTGTACATATTTCGGGGTTGTAATCTTTTATTGTGGCTACGATGCATGACCATTTGCCCATAGTTCTTCCACAATGCATTCCTTCAAATGAGAAAATTTATTGAAATGCAATGCCAACAACCATAATCAATAGTTCATTATATTTATGCTTCAGGGACATCCAAAGAAAAATGTACATAAATCTGCTTCTGTACAAATATTCTGTTATGCAGTAAATTAAAGATAAACTGAACTCTACAAAACCATGCTCTTTTTTGTTGGCCCTTACTCCACTAGAGGGTAGTATTAGCAAAAAGAAACATGCCCTTTCTGGTCCTCCAGTCAATGTTATCATTTGAATCCCGTAATAGTTTGCTTCCTGTGGTCATATTTGTTGATCTGAACACAAATTAGTTTTTAATGTTTCAAAAGAGGACTCTGTTACCACACTTCTCAACTAGAACAGCACCAGACTTCTCTTCAAAATAATTTTATTTCAGTTTATTTATTTCTTTATCAGTAATGCTTGCAATTTCCTTCCATGTACAACACATACTTGTACTGGAAGGTGTAGTTAGCTAGCAGGAAAAAAAATAAGACTTTTTTTTTTTTTTTACTAAATTGAAGTCTAAAATAATCACAGAGAGCATTTCTACTTTGTTATACCACAAAGCAGATGTAAGGAATCCTTTCAACAGTAGGATAGGAAGATAGGAGTTAGCTACTAACTTTGCAAATTAGTAAGTTGAATAAAGAGAATGATGATAAAAATTCTGACTCCAAATCATGAGAAAAATGGTTTTGCATAAGGGACTACTTCTTGATAGAAAGTACTAACTGGTTATAACTCAATCCTCCTTTTAAAAAAATGATAAAAATAAAGCAAAGGCCAGGTTCATCCTCTAAGGACCAATGTACACTCGTTCTCTGGGACATAAACGAATAAGTCGACAGGAGAAACAGCTCCAGTTGTTTATGTAATACTGACTAGTGCTAGCATGACCCATGTTGGGCAGTCTGGCTGGCTTGCCCTCCAGAATTCCTTAAGGCTTGCTGAACAGATACCTGCTCTTCTTAGGCAGATGGTACAGTTGATATACTAACTTCTCAGTGACCAGTTACTCCTGTTTCTACTACAGATACCAATCTATTCGCTGTCTCATAGCTGTTCCTCATATTATCAGCCTTCTTCACTGTTTTCTCATATCTCTATCCCTGCCTATCTACTTCTGCACATCAGTTAAAAGAGGCCACATCTGTAGACAAATAAATATTTTCCTGTTTTGTATTATGCGACATAATATACAAATTATCGGTTCTGCTTATATTTTATTTAAAACTTTTTTAAGTCAAAATTTCACTGGACACTTTTTTCTTAGCTGTCTAAATTTATTTTCAGAATTTTTACTTTTTATTTCTGTGTTAGGAACTACTATGTATACTTGGAGGCAGTATATTCATAATGTAAACAAAATGGAATGTACACTTTGTCAGACATAGCAAAGAACATACAGTCTCTTGGTATCATAAATATTGATGGAGCTCTCATTGTGCACCAGGTATTATCTTAGAAGCTTGAGATATGATTACAACCAAGAAAGATATGGTGCTTCGTAGTACTGATGCTGCAGCTTAGTGTGGAAGCAAAAATATAAATAGGTAATTTCATATCTGGTAAACATTAAGCAAGATTAAGTACAAGGATATTATGAGAGTATATAGAAAAGAATTTAACTAAATTTAACATAAGATTATCTTAAATTATTTAAGCAACTGTCCTGATTTCCTCATGCACTCTGGTAGGACAGTCCTTCAGGTTGGATGGCTAAATTAGAAGGGTAAAACACTGAGCAATGAGGACAAATCCACCAATTCAAGACAGAATTCCACTCCATATATGATTTCCCTGTGTTTACTGGAGAATAAAATTTGACACGTTTTTGGAAATTCTTTCAAACCATGATACTACTGTTAATTGGAAGAACATGTGCTTATTCTGAGCATAATTTTGAGAAGATTCTATGTAATAATATCACACTATTTCAGATATTCTTAAATGGACATAAAAGTTTGCATGTTGTATAGTTTATTTTTATTGCATGTCAGATATTTGATAGACATGTTAATTGTACCATATCAATAAATATGTCTAAAATATATGTTGGCTATTATTTCTGTTATTATTCCTGTTTTAAATATAATGAGATTGAACTCTGGAGGTCTTGAGTTGCTCACACCTACTCAGCTACTAAAGTATACAGCTATAATCAAATTACGGTGAATCAAGTCCTCAAGGCAGGATTCTGTTATCTGGAGGTGAAGAAAAAAGGAACTGGAAAAATCATCAGAAAAATCTATGTAAGATGCCTGGAAAAGAATTTTCATTTAAGAAATCTACAGAAAACTTTTAAAATGTCTATTTTCAATTATTAAAACATGCCTCCTACCAACTGCCATACTTTTATCTTCACAACATACCGGTCTTTTAAATATTGCATACTGTAATCTATTTCTTGGAAAGTAATTTTATGGTTATTTTTAAAGCTTTTGGGGGGTAAAAATAGAGAGACGGGTAGAGGTTGTGTGTGTACACTTACTCAATATCTAGTCTTTTTTTTTTCAATATTTAATCTTTAAAAAGTCATCGTCATAAAAAATCTAAGAAAGTTTTCTTAAAGAGCATTCTTCGGAAAGTTAGCTCTACCAGAAGCTTCACAGAAAAGAATTCTATGAACTATTATTCTTTAGCAGAGCAGAAAATCATATTTTATTTTTGTGAGATTCACAATGTATGCTAGCAATTTAAGACTCTTATATGAAGGACTGCATATAGAAATTTATTTTTATATAATCCGAAGTTGTTTTGCACATGATTTATTTGTACGAGACATCCATTACTCACCATCCTAAGGAACTAGTGCTTTATAAACCGTATTCTGAGAGACTTGCTTCTAAAATGCTGATAGCATGACCTATTATTGTTTGGAATATTTCATGGGTTTAGTGGATCAAAGTTTTCAGACACTGGGGTTGGGGATTTAGCTCAAGTGGTGGTAGAGTGCAAGCGCAAGGCCCAGAGTTCGATCCCAGCACAATCCCCGCAAAAAAGTTTTCAGAGACTGTACTGAATATCCTAGAACATCAAGTGTGCAGCTTCATGTGTGACAGGTAGCTCAACAGGGTAGATGCCACAGGTGTGCATTGTGGGACATGGTGGTAACAACAGAGCCTGTTGTGAAATGGTGATAGTACTTAAGAGGTGACTGGTATGAGGATTCATTGCTCTACTGGATGGCATTTAAGCTTCAGAGAGTTACCACAGTAGCAAATCTGGTTTCATTTGCCTTGGCAAGGTGTGAATGTGACTGTCAGTGAAAGTTAAAAGGTTTTTACTGGGTACATGCATAAGGAGCTTTCTGAGCACTTCCAGAAACCAGCAGGTGACATTTAGGCCAGCATAAAAGAAAGCCATAGAAATATGAAGTATTATAGCTTGTGGGATCCTATATTTAACTTTGGACATGTACATGTTTATTTGTTTCCTCTAGTGGACCTCCCTGGGGGAAATACATTTTAGTCTGAAAATTTTAGAATAGCAGGGCGTGAGGATATCGTAACAAACTATCTGATTCAGCCCCAAGACATGCTTTCCTAAATGCGGTCACATTCTTTAAACTTAATGGTGACTATATTGGAAAGAGCACATTGATAAGAATCTGACAGTACAAAATAGAAGAAGAGAAATATTTGAAGGATGTAATCCAAAATAAATACAGTATTTTCTTCAGCCAAACAATCTAAGAGAACAACCAGTAAGTTTTTAAGAATACTGATTAACCTGTTAGTTCTGTTAGACCACTCTTCCGTCAGCTGGTTGATAATAATCATTTTTTATTCAAGTTCTTCCTTCCAGACAGGGTAATGATGGGTGTGTGAATCAGGAAATATTCCAAGTTTCTGTTTTGAGCCCTGGACTGTCTCCTGTTCTCTCAACTCAAGATGGTTCTGGCCAAAGAAAAATCAAGATTCTGCCAATACTGACTCAGTGGAGTGTCTGCGGCACTTTCCTGCCTCTCAGGTGCTCACAGTTTGGCAAATATCATCTTGATACTGGACATGGAGCTTTCATCTAGAAAATCTATCCTCTTTCTTAGGTTGATGGAGTAGGGACACTTATTTCTAGAAGACTGAATTCCTCTGAAAGATGAAAATCCTAGCTCCATCTTGCAAGAATCCCTCTGTATTTCACAACCACACGAGCCTTATGGATGGTTTTCATTTCTGAAGTCCACATTTTACCCACTCCCACACCTAAAGCTCTGAGATAGGCCAACACAACTATGGTGCATCCAATCTCTTTCCTCCATCCAAGTGCTGCATTCTGTATCTCTCCAATTCTATGCAAGCGTTCTAACCTTTCTCAAGTGCATTACATCTGTTTTAATGCTGCCGAGTATCATATACCAATTTTCTATATTCTTTGATCTATTTGTATCCAGTTTGCTATAGAATTAACCTTTCCTTTCTGTGTGCTTTTTATAACATGAAACTGATTGTAAGAAATGATTTATATTACACCTTATATTTGCAAGGCTACATTTCACACTGAATGTTACTTTTTAAATTGTTCAGAAATTTGTTTTTATTTTACAAAAATTTCTCATATTATGTAATTTACTATCACCCTATCTTCTTTTGTAATAGACATTCAAAAAAGATCCAATAAAAAGGCATTGCTTTCTCAGTGTTCTTCAAAGTCTTTGCAATAAAATATGCATTGTTTGTATGATACAAACAGACTGTAGTTTAGATCCTGGAAACGTGACACTAAGAAAGCTTTTTGCAGGTGTTTATGATAAATTTCATTTTATAAATAGTGTGAAAATATTTTTCCTTCTAAGTATCCCTTCAATTTTCCCCTTTGGACTCTAATTTTAAATGTTCGGTGGACTAGACTTTAACAACTATATCTTTTCTTTTTTCCTATTCTTTACAAAATAAATTATGTTTCTGCTTATTTTCAAAGACAGCTCTTCATGATGCTTTCTTTGTGGTGAACATTTGGGTACAAATAATTCTTTAGCAAATATCATGCAATTAAAACAGCTTGTCATTGCTTCATGTAGGGAGACCAATAGAAGGAAATTTGCAAGTATGGGGAAAATCTACATTTGTGGAGAAATGAGGACTATACTCCATTCTTCCCATCAAAACCATGACAATATTTTGTGAGCTTTATGGTATATAGTACAAATTTAAATTTCTGTTTGCTATATTTTATCCTGAGTTATCAGAATAAAAAAGAAAGCAACTGTCGATCTTCTTTTGGGAAATTTTCCTACAGATTTATTATGGTTGTATTAATTGAAAAAGAATAACAAATGATCTCGAATATATGTAGAGTCAAAATATTGACTAATTTTTGTTTCAATTGTACAAAAAATAAGAATTAACTTTACACAAGTCAGAGAAAACCATCAATAAATGAATCATTGGAATAATTTGACTCTTTTAAATAAGATAAAGAACAGAGGCAAAAAAAATTAATTCGACCAACTCTTTCCTCTATCTGAGGAAGAAATAAGTCCATTGTGAGCAACTCCTTCACAGATGCTGATGTCACCTTAAATAATAGTTCTATACTAATCAAAGGGTAGTCTAGAAAGTGAAGGATATTTTAAGCAATGGTTATTAGTGGGCATCTTGGCTTTTTTGGTGATACATTTGGCCCAAATTTACTTGTACTGACTACTTCTATCAAAACAATCTAAGCAAACGATCCAAACTGAATTCAGAGCAAGTCATTTAATATTCTAGTAACAGTTAATTTTGAGGAAAAAAATATCTATTTTGCCACGGTTAGTATCTATGACTTACCTGATCTGTTAAAGGGTTTGTTTATATGACCTAATGCTAATATTTTCAAGAGAAGATAAAAAGGCTGGCATACATTTCTGTAGTAGATGGACTGCTATTATTTTACTGTCCAGTCATTCTTACCACTTTCTGAAGTATATCTGGAAGTCCCTTTTTGTGAGTGTCTTTATGAGATGTGAAGAAAAATGTAGTGAATGTTGCTGCCAAGTGCCATCCGAGGGAAAGACAGACCTGGGAAAAACATCACGGTGTGTCCTCTCTACAGTTTTCATGTATCCAGCACTGTGCAACTTCTGGCTGTTCTCCAAAGTCAAAATGACTATGAAAGATAAATGTTTTGAATCAATTTAGGACCTCAAGGCAGCCAGTATAGTGGAAAAAAAGATACAAAAGAAGA